>SEYY01003610.1:0-10000 GCA_009176605.1 Armadillidium nasatum
ATATATATATATATTATTATATATATATATATATATATATATATACCAGTTTCCCGCATTCAAAACCTGAAATTGACAAATTGATTTATAAACAATAAAAAAAAAATTAAATGAACATAAATTTAAATGCATTCTCAATCCTATACAATCATGCATACATAAACATACACACATACATACACACATACATACATACATACATACATACATGCTTATATACATACATACATGCATGCATATATGGGACATTACACACACGTACAGATGTACATACATAGAGAAAAATTTGCATCTAATAAAATAATAAGTAATAATAATAATAATAATAATAATAATAATAATAATAATAATAATAATAATAATAATAATAATAATATAATAATAATAATAATTTATTAAAAAAAAAGAATATATAGAAACAAAAAAAAAAATAATTATACACAGAAAAGACACTAAATAGGCAACAAAATGAACCAAAAATATACTAAAAAAATTATATATATAATATATATATATATATATATATATATATATATATATATATATATATATATATATATATATATATATATATATATATATATATATATTTAATTTTTAAAAAATTCTTCCCATTTGATCAAAAATCTTTATAAAGTTATTAAAATTTAGAAAGCAATGTAGAGGTTAAAAAAAAAAAAAAGAGCAAAAAAAAAAAAAAAAAAAGAAGGGCAAAAAAAAGTTAAAAAATTAAAAAGAAGAGCAAAAATGACAGATAATTTAAAGTACAAAAGTGAGTCACAAATCAACTGAATAACTTTTTGCTCTTCGAATACAAACTTTTTAATGTTTGATGTGTCCTTTCACTCTACTCTCACTGCACCCTCGCTGCACACTCATTGTATCCTCTCTATACCCTCATTGTACCCTCGCTACACCCTTATTGAATCCTCACTACGCTTACCTCAAAATTCCCAACTATGTGACTTACACACCATTGCTTCTGGCTCTTTCAGTTATAAAGAAGCAAAAATGGTAAATTTTAATTTATTCTTAATTTAATATTAAAAATCTAGTTTAATTCATTCTGTCTGATATTTAATCTCAATTAACGGGAATGAGATTTAAAAATAGGGGTTCACCTTTTTCGATTTTTATTAAATAAAGGTATGAAATAATTTGTAAAAAAAATATTGCTACTCGATTGAAAGTAGGGAGAAAAAACTAAGCTAAAAAAAAAAATATTTAAAAGAAAATAATTTTTTTTTATTTTTATTTATTTTTCTTTTTTACTAAGGCAATATTGAAGCAGTTTATTTGTATATATAGAATTTATGTGAAATATACGAATGGTCTTACAACTATTTTTGCTAAAGTTTTTATAGTTTTTATTCTAACCATTCATGAAGAACATTTTTATTTTAAACAGGGACTTCTTCTTCCAGTACATTCTTTGAAAATGTAAGCGGGGATATATTTGCAATATTAATTGATGTAAACAAAAACAAAAAAAAAGTAAACAAAAAATTGATAAAAAATAATCACTTTCTGTTTTACAATGACAACAACTTAAAAGAAATTTATTAAATTTATTTTCTTAATTTAATTAAAAATTATTTACCTAACCTAACCTAACTTACTTTAACGTTTCCTTCTTAATAATTCAGGCTTGGTTAAGAGAAGGTTATAGGTCACATGGGATTAGGTTAGGTTAGGTCACATGGGACCTAAAGCTGAGTTAGGCTGTTATAATTAATTGTATGGTTATATAATTAAAAAAATTTAAAAAAAAAAAAAAATATAAAAAAAAAAAAAAAAAAAAAAAAAAAAAATAAAAAAAAAAAATAAAATTAATATAATAAATAATAAAATAATATAAAAAATTTAAATGTATAATTTTTTTTTTTTTTTTTTTTTTTTTTTGTAAAAGATGCTTGATGTAATTTGAAGGAATAGTTTTCATAAACGGCTCCCTCAAAAGGACCAAGAATGACCTCCCCTCGAGTGGTCCTTGGAATGAATAAAAAAAATCATTTTCATTTTTCTTTTATAAGAAGGTAAAAAATCTTTGATTTCAGAAGAAAGGTAAAGTCAAGCCAAATATTGATTTTGATTTATAAAAAAAAAAAAAAAAAAAAAAAAAAAAAAAATTCACGTACTTTAGAAGTAAAGAGTAAGCAATCAGGAATATCAAAGGACCAGAAAATCAAAATCAAAATGAGGTCAAAAAAAAAAAAAAGAAAGAAAAAAAAATCTTTAAATACACTTTTCTTACAAAAAAAAAAAAAAAAAAAACCTCTCTTTCTGAGAAAAGAAATCTAAAAACAAAAAAACTGTTCCAACCGTTCAGCAAATGAGACCAATTTAAAATAAAGAAAAGAAAATAAACAAGTAAAATTTCAAAAACAGGTTTTGAAAGTTTAAATTTTCAGCAAAATCGAATACCAGAATGTTTATTTCTCTGGAGAGAAATTTTTAATTTGTTCTCTTAATTTTTTTTACATTAATTTTCATTCATTTCTCAAAGTTAAGAACAAGAATAAATTATATTACAAAATGGTATTACTCTGGTATGAAAGACTTAAGCTTTCCTAAATAACTTTCTAATTTAACTATTATTATTAATAGTAGTAGTAGTAAAACTTTACATAGAAGAAAGTTTAATAAAAAGATTATAAAAATGAGTTTTTATTAAAAAAAATTCCAATCCGGATTTCATATCCGAGGCATCGACAGATACTAGATGCAATTGGAGATATCCGGATGAGGTTTGTGGATTACGGACGGAGCCCCAAATCATTAAGAGAGAGGATGAAATTCAGAGGTTATGAGAAACAGTAACCAATGTAAAGACTTATTTTAATTCAGTAAATTTAATAACATTAATAATAAAACCTTAAACTTCTTTTGAATTTTTTAATTTAATTTATTTTAATTTAATACTTTAACATTACATCTCTTGCTCAAAAAATAAATAAATATAATTTAAATAAAATAAAATTTTTTTTTTTTTTGAAAATAATTAAAAAAAAATAATAATAATACAAAAATTAAAATAAAAATAAATATATACGTAAATAAAATGCATGTCTTACTCTGTCTATCGAACAAATGGAAAGAGAAATTATGAGGAAATTGCGCGACAATTTCCCTCCTTTTATATTCGATTAGAGTGACAAAAAAAGACCAAATCTCCTTCCTTCCAAGAACCCGACGACACCGCCATAAATCCGAATCCAGAAAACATCGCAGTCCTGCCTTGGCACCCAACCGATTCTTATTTGAAGTTATAGAAAGAAGGGGTGAAAGAAATGAAAGAGAAAGAGAAAAAGAGAGAGAGAGAGAGAAAGAAAGAAAGAGAGAGGGAGAGAGAGAGAAAAAAAGAGAGAGGAGAGAGAGAGAGAAAGAAAGAAAGAGAAGAAAGAGAGAGAGAGAGAGAGAGAGAGAGAGAGAGAGAGAGAGAGAGAGAGAGAAAGAAAGAAAGAAAGAAGAGAGAGAGAGAGAGAGAGAGAGAGAGAGAGAGAGAGAGAGAGAGAGAGAGAGAGACTAGAATGAGGGTTGAAGAGCAAATGAGAAGGAATAGGAAAACCAATATAAAAAATACCTTCAAGGATGTTTACATGTTTCGAAATGAGAGTGACTGAATGCTTCTAATTTCGTCTCTCAAAAATTTGTTAAGAGATCGTCAAAACATGTTCTCACTTGCATTAATACACTTAGGATCAAAGTAATATTAATTAATAAAATCACATCACTTGACGAAAACCTTTGAACTTAATAAAGGAAACTACTTGTAATTTCCACGCAAGTTTTCCTCTTTCTCCTTTTATAATAATAATAATAATAATAATAATAATAATAATAATAATAATAATAATAATAATAATAATAATAATAATAATAAAATAATAATAATGGTAATGAAAACAATAAATATTAATAAAAATAATAATTTTATTATTTATTATTATTATTATTATAATTATTATTATTATTATTATATTATTATTATTATTATTTTTTGATAAATAATTTTAAAAATCTAGTTTTACAGAAAATGATATAAAAAATTTTCTTGATTTGATCAGCAACAACCGTTTTGACCAAACCCAAAAGTAGCAACTAAAGATTTGGCAACTTTTTGGCAACTAATAGAAACAATAAAAGAAATGACAACTTTTTTAATACAAAAAACTTTGTTATTTTTCTGATGTTTCAAATTCAGATTTGTTCTCTCTACGTTAATATATTATATATATATATATATATATATATATATATATATATATATATATATATATATATATATATATATATATATATATATATATATATATATATATATATATATATATATATATATATATTTATTATTATTATTATTATTATTATTATTATTATTATTATTATTATTAATTATTATTATTATATTATTATTATTATTATTATATTAACTTGTCAATCTTCAGTCCATGTTTACAACTTTCAGACTGATTAAAAGTAAGATATTTATATACAATGTTTTCGGTATGAAATTAGTATGAATTTAACAATCAGTGATTCTTATCTATATAAAAATTGTAAAAAAAAAAAAAAAAAAAAAAAAAAAAAAAAAAATTTAAAAAATTTATTGAAGATCAACTGATTCAGAGATTTAAATAAACTTGACGATTGAGTGAAGCGGTGGAATAAAAATCAGAAACTGATTCACTAAAGTTGAGGTCTGATTTTAAACCTCGGGTTTTGGAATGAAAACCATCTTCCATCTATCCCCAGATGTTTTAAAGGTAGAGTGATTAACTCACGTGCTTGAGGGCGCCGCTTTGATCCCACTTGGGGATCCTAGGAATACTACCTAGAAAAGTTTCCTCTCCTCGAATAGGGCAATGCCCGTGAGGTGTGAGCTTTAATAAAAAATGAAAGAAGATGAAATCCTTATTGTGTAAAAAAGAAAGAGGAGAAGTGGATGGTTTTGCAGTATTATGGTTCCTACTATTTTAACACAGAAGTGGTACTTGCTTTAGTAAAAAATATATTTTAACCCTTCAAAAAAGTTTTTCATTGTTGTAGAGCATTCAATAAAAATACTCTAATTTTTCAACTCTATTAGAACTTAATATTTAATAATACTATTAATAAAGAACAATAAAATAAAAATCCAATAAGCTTCTATCTGAACCATTTGCAAATATCTTGGAGGCTTTAATCACTGGCGATACTTTATAGTGTAAAAAATATTTGAAGAAACATTTATATAACATTGCCTTATGGTACTCAAAAAGTTGGCTTAAGAGTATCAATGCTTATGTAAAGAAGTTTTGGAGATTTGGGAAAATAGGTTATTTTATTAACATTATTTTTATTATTATTATCATTATTATTATTATTATTATTATTATTATTATTATTATTATTATTATTATTATTATTATTATTATTATTATTATTATTATTATTATTATTATTATTATTATTATTATTATTATTATTATTATCATTATTATTATTATTATTATTATTATTATTATTATTATTATTATTATTATTATTATTATTATTATTATTATTATTGGATTAGTAAATTAAACAATATTACTTCATTATTTTATTATTATTATTATTATTATTATTATTATTATTATTATCATTATTATTATTATTATTATTATTATTATTATTATTATTATTATTATTATTTACACACCCTGCTTCATGCGGGATATGGTGCTGAGTATAAAAAAAAAAAAAATTTATTATTATTATTATTATTATTATTATTTCAAATAATTCATATTTAACATTTTAATGGTGTAAAAAATCATATATTTAATTATGCAAAAAGCTTAAAAATATTAATAGTAATAACCGTAATCATGATTGTATATTACTATAATCATAATAATACTTATATTATTGCAATTATATTAATAATTAGAATAATTATTATTATAATTATTATTATAATAACAATAATAATAATAAAAATAATTATATTAATAATTTTATTATTATTATTATTCTTAGTTGAAATAAATATATAATATATATATATAATAAATATAATATTATATATATATATATATATATATATATATATATATATATATATATATATATATATATATATATATATATATATATATATATATATATATATATATATATATATATATATATATATATATATATATGTATATATATATATATATATATATATATATGTATGTGTGGTGTGTGTGTGTGTGTGTGTGTGTGTGTGTGTGTGTGTGTGTTGTGTGTGTGTGTGTGCTGTTTATTGTTTTTTCAAGTTTACTGGTTATTATTGGTTATTTTTTGATGAAAGCGATTTGTGAAAGTAATCAAAACATGACAAAGGAAAAGTTTATTATTGGCTTCCTTAACTTTCCAACTTTCAAGCTTCCCTCTTCAGTTGGGGGGGCTTGGGGCCTGGGAGGGATCACGAGGATCCCCAAAGACGTGGTGATGTTGCCCTTGGGGATAGCAAGAAAGGAAAGGCGAAACAAAACAAATAAAAGTTTGTTAGTAAACAAAAAAAAAAAATCAAACAAAAATGAACAAATGCAATTACATAAAAAAAAGAAAAAACAAAAGGAGAATTCATAAATAATGTTTGTAAATTATTGACCAACTATAGGACATAAATATTTGAGCAAAAAACATACGTGAATTACCCTAGTTTGAAAATTTAATAATATATATATATATATATATATATATATATATATATATATATATATATATATATTATATATATATATATATATATATATATATATATATATATATATATATATATATATATATATATATATATATATATTATATATATATAATATATATATATTATAATATATATATATATATATATATATATATATATATATATATATATATTATATATATTTCAGAAATCACCTTTCCCACTCTCGTGGGGAGGTATTCGCCAGAGTTCCCCCACACACACATTCACACCTCCTACTTCCAATTCCTTTTCACCACCGCCCTCCAGCTAGCTGTGTCCTCCGCAACTCTCCTACCCACTTTCCACACTCAGACCTTTCCCTACCAAAATGTCTCTCACCTCATCTATCCATTTCCACTTATACTTCCTCTCCCCCTTCCCCCATCCACCTATGATCTCATTACTCTACCCACCATCATATCTTCATTCATCCTACACATATCTCCAAACCACTTTAATTCGTCCTCCTCCTCTCTGCCCACAATTCCACTCTTCCATCCACACATCTCCCTTATTCTTTCGGGCCTAAAGCTATCTACCCTTTTCAAATCACATATTGCTCACAATCCCTTCATCTCGAAACTTCCCATTTCCCTCGTCTGAGCATCCATTATCCATGTTTCACACCCTTACATTACCGTTGGTAGACATATACTTTCAAACATTCTCACTTTTATTTCCTTCGGTATACTCCCCTTCTTCCATACATCAATCTCCTCATCACTTTCGTTACCTCCATCACTCTATTCTTCATTTCTCTATCCTTCTTCCCTTTTCCCTCCACCAACACTTCCAGATATTTTAACTCTTCAACTTCCTCTAATCTCTCATTCCCTACCTCGATACCTCTACATTCATCTCTTCTTACTGCCTCATTTCCGCCACCAATCTTCATTATCTTACTTTTCTTGGATTTACTCTCATCCATGTATATGGATGAGAGTATATATATATACTCTCAAGATGTATATTCTTTCAAAAAGTCCCTCAATAACGTCCTTAGCTTCTCCTCGACTCTGTTACTAATACCGCATCATCCGCAAACAGCAAAACATTAATTTCTCATTCACCTTCCATACTCCATATTGTTCAATCTAACACTCTTCCCCTCCTTCTTCATTCCCCTAACAACACCATCCATCAACAGCTTCCTACACACTCTCACCCTTGATCTACAGTTTTCATAAAGGAATTTGATCCCTTTCAATAATCTCCCTCTCGCTCCCTCCTCACTCAATACCTCAAACAATTTCTTCTTACATACTCTATCAAATGCTTTCTCCAAGTCCATAAAACATGCAAACCCCACTTTATCTTTCTCAGACAATCTCTCACTAATCATCCTCACTGTGAATATATATATATTATATATATATATATATATATATATATATATATAATATATATATATATTATATATATATATATATATATATATATATTATATATATATATATATATATAATATATATATATTATATATATATATATATATATATATATATATATATATATTATATATATATATATATTATATATATATATATATATATATATATATATATATATATATATATATATAATATATATATATATATATATATATATATATATATATCCATTATTATTATTATTATTATGACGATGACGATTTCGACTCTTCTAAATAAGGGAGGTGAAGAGTAATGGCGAAATTCCTTCTGTAATTCTCAAATCTTCTGGGCTTTTATCCTTCTCTGAAAACTTACTTTCTGTCTCCACTCATCATTTTCTTTCTGTCCTCCTGCAAGTCAGTGCCTTTATGCAGCCTAATAAACCGATAGACATTGCACTCCTTAAAGATACGAAGAAGGCGATAAGAGAACTAGTTATGCATTTAATGTTTTTTCATTTAAAAATAAATTACATATTTGAGAAGAAAAATAAAAATATTTCATTCTTGCTGTATATAATGAATGAAGAAAATAGATGCTCCTCAATTATCCCTGTAATATTATATATACATATATATATATATATAATATATAATATATATATTATATATATATATATATATATAATATATATATATATATATAATATATAATATATATTTAGGTGTGTGTGTGTGTGTTGTGTGTATGTGTGTGTGTGTGTGTGTGTGTGTTGAACGTGTGTGTGTGTGTGTGTTGTGGGTTTCCTGAAATATGCTTTGTGACAAAACTTCTGTAGCAGGGAAGAAACTTTGCAAATTAACAGTGGCGTAAATCGCTCTATTTGCATAATTTATTTTTTTCAGTTCTTATTTATTGTTCTACTTATTTACTTGAATGTTTATTTATTTCCATATCTGTCTTCAACTTTTCTTATTAGTCTCTTTTTTTTCTAAATTAATATGTGTTTGTTTGTGCTTGTTCCTAATAATAATTTTTTGTTTGTTTGTAATAATAATGTTATGTCCTATGTTTGTTTGTGTTTGTTCCTAATAATAATGTTATGTTTGTTTGTGTTTGTTCGTAATAATAATGTTATGTTTGTTTGTGTTTGTTCCTAATAATAATATGTTTGTTTGTGTTTGTTCCTAATAATAATGTTATGTTTGTTTATGTTTGTTCCTAATAATAATGTTATGTTTGTTTGTGTTTGTTCCTAATAATAATATGTTTGTTTGTGTTTGTTCCTAATAATAATGTTATGTTTGTTTGTGTTTGTTCCTAATGTCCTCTGTTTATTTGTGTCTAACTGTGTCAAAATTTATTTTATCTAACCTTTCGCTTATCCATATATTGATGAAATTTTTCTGCTTGAGTGGTTATAATAAGTTTAACAAATCGTGTTCCGAAACTCCTTTCATCTTCTTCGTTTCCCTTTTTACACTATTTTTTTCTTGTTCCAAACTCCAAAGTTGATCAATAATAACCTTTCCCTTTGACGATTTTAATTGCTTATTAGACTTTTTCGCAGCACCTTTCAAAGGCATCACCTTCTAAGCAACTTTCGGCGGCAAAACGGTAAATGTTTTCCCAAACAAGATCTTATTCCAGTTGTTTTCGATTTTTTTTTCCTTTTTTAGTTGGTTGTTAATTTTTTCGCGCCATTTTTACGTTATTTTAGTTGGTTGTTTCTATTTCTTTCTCTCGTTATTTTTAACTTACTTCAGTTGGTTCATTGTTTCATTTCCCTCCAGTTGTTTTCGATTCTTCTTTCTTTTACCGCCATTTTTAAAATTATTTTTTATTTAGGTGGTTGTTTATTTTTTCGCTCCATTTTTACGTTATT
>SEYY01003610.1:32500-47500 GCA_009176605.1 Armadillidium nasatum
TAAACTACAAGGAAGAATCTTAAGCTTTTGTTTATTAAGGAAACGAACAGTTTTTGTTTTGATTTTTGGAATGCCAACGCTACTGGTTGGGGAAAGTTTAGCAATGTTTGAATGATCTTTGTTGGTGCTTTCTCCTGATGAATGTTCTTTGTTGGCGTTTTCTCCTGATGAATCTTCTATGGTCGTGTTCTCTACTGTCATTTTCTCCTCAGATTTAGTAACATTATCATCCTTTTCTTTATCAACGTTCAATGTTCCTTCCACGCTTCCATTTTCTTCATTTGATTCTGTAGCAGAAGCAAATAATTTTCCTGTCTTCGTACGATCCTTTTTAACTTTGAGACTACACTTACCTTTCGTAACCTTTGCCATTTGTAAATGAATTCTATGTAAGATGGCTGAATCTTTACGTCTCTTTTTAAGTCCCTTTTGAAATTTCTTAAAAGTTGGAGTACAAAAAATGTGGCAACTCTGAATCTCGCTTGAAGATGTATTACCTCCTGAGAATTGTTCTAAGCGTGTTTTCTTGGCAGTATTTATAACGCAACTACGCGAAATCTTGCTTTTCCTTTGAACAGTTTTCTTTTTGCTGTACTTTTTCTCTCTATCCACTTTGGGCATGCGTTTGTAAGAACTCTGATTATATATATATATATATATATATATATATATATATATATATATATATATATATATATATATATATATATATATATATATATATATATATATATATATATATATATATATATATATATATATATATATATATATATATATATATATTATATATATATATATATATATATATATATATATATATATATATATATATATATATATATATATATATATATATATATATATATATATATATATATATATATATATATATATATATATATATATATATATATATATATATATATATATATATATATATATATATATATATATATATATATATATATATATATATATATATATATATATATATATATATATATATATATATATATATATATATATATATATATATATATATATATATATATATATATATATATATATATATATATATATATATATATATATATCACACACACACACTCATGTTCTCACTCCTTCCAATCTCTTTGTTTGTCGAATTGTTAAGGCTCTCTGCTTACACTATCGCTAATTCAACGAGCACTGATCTCCCGAACTCTTAAAAAAAATAGCATATCCAGTAGTGAACTTGAGTCGGTTCACTCGAAATTGTTAAAAAAAATTTCAGGAAAACGAACCAACTCTTTTGCTGTTTATTCAAACAAGGAGGAGAGCCAGTTGTAGTGATTTCACTAAGCAGAGAACAATCTGTTAAAATTCTGTCAACTCACCGTGCAAAACATCTTTCTAGACAGTCTCATCCGTTGTCTGTCCAACTATCCGATCTCAAGCTCGACCGTTATGCTCAATCTTATATGTGCTTCTATGGTAAAGTCTGGATACTACTCGAATTTATTAGGTCTCATGCCTTTGAACACCAGAGAATGAAAATATATATATATATATATATATATATATATATATATATATATATATATATATATATATATATATATATATATATATATATATATATATATATATATATATATATATATATATATATATATATATATATATATATATATATATATATTCTGGTGAACAAAGCACAGAGACCTACTAATTTCCATTAGAGTTGGGGCAATACAGGATCCCTATCGTTAAACGACATGTCTCGATACACGGCGCTTGAAGGTGTGCAAGTCCAAGCAAGTTGCAAAAACAGATAAAGGAAATGTGTTCCAAACTTTACCAGTTGAGTACATGTTAGATTGGGCATAGCGGTTAAGTCTGAGAGTTGGACAGAGAAAGGATGAGATTGTGTAGAAAAGCGCGTCGCACGAGAAATTATTAAAGGGGAAGGTGTGCGAAGGGAGAGTTGAGAAAAGCAGTGTCCACTGTAATATCGATAGTAGAGAGAGTGACGCAACAGTTCGAAAGGCAAAAAGAGATTAAAGAGAATTAGATAGAGCGGGAGAGTTGATAAGACGAAAAGTCCTAAACTCCATCTTGTCAAGGTTATGAGAGGAACCACCAGATGTGTGAGGCGTACTCCATACAGGGGCAAACAACATTCCTATAAAGAGAAAGAAACTGGGGTGGTATTAAGAAATTCTGAAAGTGCCTCAAAACACCCCTCTTAGAAACTTGCTTAGAAAGAGAAGTAATGTGATCCTTGCAAGAATAATCATGAGAAAAAGAAACACCTAGAATATTAAGGACAGACAAAGCTTGAGTTGTGTTTCGAAGATGTTATAGTTGTGTGGATGGTTAAGTCGAGTAGAGATGGAGGAACTGAGTTTTTGAGGCACTGAAAACAACCATGTTTTCTCTGCCCCAATTTGAAATATGAGAAAGAACAGAGGTCAGTTGCACCAAGGCCACCATTCTAGCATCAATTAACTGTTGCTGGGAGGGGCGTCTTTCAAACTGAAAGGAGTAATGAAGGGTAGAATCATCAGCATAAGAGTGGATAGGTGATGAAGTAAAAGAGGTCATTAATAAAAAATAGAAAAAAGTGTTGGGGACAGGACAGCACCCTGAGGAACACAACTACTAAAATAGATTTATTTAAAGGATGAAAGGTGGCCGTCTACAACAGCAGTTATAGAACGACCGGTAAGAAAATCGGAGAGAAGATTATAGACAGAAGGATAGATTCCGAAAGTGGGAAGTTTGGAAATCAAAGCTTTGTGCCAGACTTTATCGAAAGCTCTCGATATGTCCAGCGCGACAACAAATGATTCGCTGAAATGTTGAATAGCGGAGGACCAAGAGTCAGAGAGAGGGAAAGAAAATCCAGTACAGAGTTTCTTACGAAAGCCATACTGGCGATAAGGGATAAGATTTGAAGAACTGAGATGTTTCCAAATCTTCCTGTTAAGGATAGATTCGAAAACTTTTGAAAGAAATGGAACGGTAGTTGGAAGGTTGAGAAGGTCCCTCTTCTTCGGCACAGACTGAATGAGAGCGCGTTTCCAGCAAGAAGGGAAGGTTGAAGTAGAAAGACAGAGACGAAATTGTTTACCAAGGCAGGGTACAAGCTCAGAAGCACAAGTTTTGAGAACTCCATCTTCCTGTTAAAGATTGCTTAAAGCAATCGGGCGATATCTCAAGGGTTGAAAAAAGGGGAGTTCTACTTTTATTACACAGGTTCAGAGAGAGCATGTTTCTTAACAAGGTTAAAGTTGAGAAGCTGAGAAAAAACACTTAACCAAGGCCGTGTAAATTCTGAAGTATATCTTCCATAACCACAGGGATGATACATTCAGGAAAAGTAAAACTTTAATATTAAAGGATACTTTAAGGAATTTTATATATATATATATATATATATATATATATATATATATATATATATATATATATATATATATATATATATATATATATATATATATATATATATATATATATATATATATATATATATATATATATATATATATTACCTTATGAGTCATTTCATGTCGTAATATTCCTTTCTTAGTTTTTGTACTATATGTGCAATTTGAACATTGGTAAAAGTATTTAATAAAATGATGCTGTATGTGTGTCTCCCATTCTTTTGAGGTAAAGAGCAACTGAACTGGACAATTTGAATCAACACATTTTGAGATACGTAAACTCTTATTGAAATGAATACTTCGCATATGAAAAATAACCTCACTAATTGACGTAGAAGAATATTCACACAAAAAACAATTAAAATCATCTTTTTTAGTGGATAATGTGTTAATGTTATATACAAGCTTGCCATCATTGGAATTTAATAAATTTTCTGCTATCTTAGGTTTAACAACATTTCTATCATCTGTCAATTCATTCTTTCCCATTTTTGATGGTAATTCAAAATTTGTTGAATTGTGGGTATTAAAATTGTCACTAGAAACACAACTTCTTGTGAAGTGATCTTCGCTCTCAAATTTAACTCTCTTCTTTATTCCTATTAAATTAGACTTTTTATCTGTTAAGAATTTTCGTTTGTAGCGTTGTTTACTCTTTACACCATTTTCAAAGTCTGCAGGAATATCCAGTCGTTTTACTTCTATGGAAGAATTCTTTTCCAATCTTTCGTAATATCTGTGGACTTTCCCTCCCACAATGTGAACTGTTATTATGACCATTATCACTACCACCGACTTGATTATTCAAATTATGGTTCTTAAATTCATTACTTGAACTTAAGCTTGACTCAGTTTTGTCAGTGCTCAAATTACGAAAAGAATCAAGGTTGGTAGAAACCAAAGAATTAATATATGGAACATAGTTATGAGAATTATTTTGTAAATTGAAATTTGCATAGCTTTGCCAAAATGAGTGAATGTCATTTATATTTTGGCAATACACATCTGGTCTTGAATTATAACTATCTGCAGCAGAGAAGCCACTATAATTCATCATGTCTTGATTTGATACTGGATAAGCCTCTTCATAATTGAAATACCACTGGTGAGGATTCAAATATTTATAAATTGAATTATGCTTAACATTACCAAAACCATGAATTTTCAAGGCGTCTAAGTTGCTAATACTGCAATGCATCCTATCAGGTAATTGCTCAGAATAAGGTAACATTTCAATATCTTTTGAATTATTATTATTATTATTATTATTACTATTATTATTATGATTAATATTATTATTATTATTAAGACTAGCCAAACTTTTACAGCTAAGATCTAAAGGTGTAGGAGTTAAGAGTGTAGGGTGAAATTCATTTGTATCCTTCCACTGATGAACATCATAAGATGAGTTAAGTACCAAATAATCTTCTCTGTTATCAAATGATCTGAATGCAGACTTAGAATTTAAGTTCTTATGAGAATTCTCATGTGAACTTGCAACTGGTGCTAACAATTCTTCTCTTTGAAAAGGTCTGGTTACAATAAAAGGCTCCAACAATGTGGTTAATAAGGCAAAATTTGTAAGCTTTATCTGAACAATGAAAGACAAAAATATCTGAATGTGTTTCTTCTCAATATAAAATGATTCACTATAAATACATTTCAAAACATAACTGAAGTACACCGGATCGATACCTTTCACAACCATGATAATGTTATTGGCAGAGTTAAAAGATTTTAAAATCACACTAAAAGTTTCCTTTTCAACAGCTTGTGTTTTACAGCAATCCGAATTTATACCAGAGTTATCAATAGTGTCTGTAACTGCTACTGGATCATGTTTCTGAGAGCAGCATACACGATCATTAGAATAGAAAGGCACCTTAAACTTCACAATGTTTTCCTCTGCACTAATTGATTTGTCTACAAATGTCTGATCATTTTCTACAATATGCAATACTTTCTTTAAATTATTGGTCCGCAATTTAGTCAACTGAGTAAATGCTTGAACTAATACAAAGCTAAAGTACGTGCTCGCAGAAGAAAGAAGCAAATTATGAGCAGAATATATGGTGACATCTTCTGAATCTGTGTGTAAACAATGAACTTTTACGTCAGTGTAATGCCCCTGAAAATAAACAAACAAAATCAGCAAAGAACAAAATGAATGCAAATTCTGATTCAGACTTCTAAAACACTATATATATATATATATATATATATATATATATATATTATATATATATATATATATATATATATATATATATATATATATATATATATATATATATATATATATATATATATATATATATATATATATATATATATATATATATATATATATATATATATAATGGTTTACTAAGGTATTATACATTAATTTCTCTCTTTGTTATACAACAATAATATAATACATCAGTAAATGTGTCCCCCTTCCTTCTTTCTCACATTTACCACAATAATTTTGATATATTGCTTATTTTGGATTTTAATTAAACTGCTAATGAAATTATTTACAACTTACAAATAGATATATGATACAAATTAGGCCTTCTTATGGCTCATACATAATAAATCTGAAGTAATTTAATGAAGTAGTGCAATAATTTATACAGTTTGTGGCTGTGGATTCACAATTTACAGAACTTAATAAACTATATAATATATAAGAAAATTACCATTTTCCTGTATATCTGGCAACTTTCCATGTATCCTGGTAAAGCAAATTTGACCCAAACTTTTTCTTCATTTTCAATTACTAAAAGAAAAAAGAAAAAGAAAAATTAACTGCTACATTAAAATTTTTAACAAATATTTATATTAATATAGTCCTATTAAGGTACAAGAAATTAAACACTTTTAGACAAAATATTACAGGTTGCAGCAGCAAATATTTAGTATTTCAAAAACATTCAAAATTGAAGAAAAATATCAACTCAAATACCATAGAAATTTCAGTAAAAAAAAATAAATAAATAATTAAAGTTATATTTCTTGGTTTGAGCAGAATGAAATACATTCCACAAGGTATCTTCTTGTATCTTTACATGGCTACATAAAAATTCTATATTATCTTATATTTTATTTAAATTTTAACTTTGAACTTTTGTTTTACATATTTAATTATATTTCTTTTATTTCAAAAATTAAAAAAAAAAATCAACATTAGTTAATTAAAGTATTTCACTTTATATTTGTCTACTTGTTATACAACATTATAATACCTCGGTAACTGTGACTCCTTCCTCCTCCTTCCACACATTTGCAATAATAATTTAGATGCATTGCTTTTTGACTTTCAATTACAATGCTAATGAAAACTACTTACAACTTTCAATATAATTAAAAATCACTGTAATGCCCATGAAAATAAACAAACCAAATGCAACACAAATTTAAAAAAAAAAAAAAAAAAAAAAAAAAAATGCCTGTACAAAATGGTTAAAAATTCTGATCCTGACTTCTTCTGAAACATCATATATATATATATATATATATATATATATATAATATATATATATATATATATATATATATATATATATATATATATATATATATATATATATATATATATATATATATATATATATATATATATATATATATATATATATATATATATATATATATATATATATATATATATATATATATATATATATATATATAATATAAATATAGAAATCTCACATTCTAATATTGCTTAAACAATAAAATACACATATATGCACACACAAAAGAAAATATAACTTCTTTAGCCTCAACATTTCTTTGAATTTATTAATTTATTACATTAAAACTAAAATTATTTCTCAACAGACAACCTAAATAAAAAATTCTTTTCAAGTAAACAAATTAGCAAAACTTCTCTAAACTAATCCCTTCCTTCTTCTTAAATATTTTTTTTCCTTCTTAGGAAAAGCCTAATCTTTAGCTCCAATTTTTTTTGGGTTCATTATAAGTATTCATTTTCATGTTCATAAAGGCTTCTCCAATTCATTCTAATAAAAAAAAATTACTAGTTCAACTTCTTTTAAATTGAATATCCTTAGTTCTCAAACCAATTCTTTTTCAACATTTTTCAAGTTTAAACCAAGACAGAAGACCTAGTGCTGAAGCTGGAAAAAAAATTTTATAGCCAGAGCAAAAAAAAAATAAATTTTTTTTGGGGTCAAGCCAAAGATAGAGCAACAAACCAAATGCAACACAAATTTAAAAAAAAAAAAAAAAAAAAAAAAAAATGCCTGTACAAAATGGTTAAAAATTCTGATCCTGACTTCTTCTGAAACATCATATATATATATATATATATATAT
Organism: Armadillidium nasatum; assembly: GCA_009176605.1. Taxonomy (NCBI): domain Eukaryota; kingdom Metazoa; phylum Arthropoda; class Malacostraca; order Isopoda; family Armadillidiidae; genus Armadillidium; species Armadillidium nasatum. The sequence goes on from SEYY01003610.1 coordinate 40,263, forward strand.
ATATATATATATATATATATAATATATATATATATATATATATATATATATATATATATATATATATATATATATATATATAATATATATATATATAAAATAAAAAATATAGAATCTCACATTCTAATATTGCTTAAACAATAAAATACACATATATGCACACACAAAAGAAAATATAACTTCTTTAGCCTCAACATTTCTTTGAATTTATTAATTTATTACATTAAAACTAAAATTATTTCTCAACAGACAACCTAAATAAAAAATTCTTTTCAAGTAAACAAATTAGCAAAACTTCTCTAAACTAATCCCTTCCTTCTTCTTAAATATTTTTTTTCCTTCTTAGGAAAAGCCTAATCTTTAGCTCCAATTTTTTTTGGGTTCATTATAAGTATTCATGTTCATGTTCATAAAGGCTTCTCCAATTCATTCTAATAAAAAAAAATTACTAGTTCAACTTCTTTTAAATTGAATATCCTTAGTTCTCAAACCAATTCTTTTTCAACATTTTTCAAGTTTAAACCAAGACAGAAGACCTAGTGCTGAAGCTGGAAAAAAAATTTTATAGCCAGAGCAAAAAAAAAATAAATTTTTTTGGGGTCAAGCCAAAGATAGAGCCACAATTTTAAAATTGCAGAGCCAAAGTTGTAACTGCCAGACGCTTTAAAACGGATCTACTAAAATTCTATTATCTATTTATATTCTATTAAATGAGTTTTCCTCCTAATTCTTTTGACTAGCAAGATAGAAAATATAGGCAGAACTACATCATTGGCTATTAATATAGAATATGGATTCCTTCATGGTAGCATCATTGGTGCTCATTCTAAAATGACATAAAAGTCCTTTTAATCTAATATGATATATGATCTTATTTGTAAAATGGACCCTATTACCATTATTTTCATATTCAATACAGTTGATTATGCACTTAAAAATTTCTTCAGCTCTCCCCTTAAACAAACCAAAGTTTAATATCTACTAGTAAAACCTGTGGTTTAAAATTTTTAATAAAGAAAAATATGGTCTTCATAAGGTCTTACAAATAAGCTCCTCATTTAACCATGCAAAGGAAGAAATTCAAATACACAGGTTCACAAAAAAATTTAATATTTATAGTTTCTATAGAATAATAATCCATGCTTTACCCCAAACTAAATATTCAATTATTAAGAAATAAGTTAATAAAGTTAGGCTTTACAATAAAAGATATAAGCCTATATCAATGATACTGATATATCTATATATCAATATTCACGATAGAAAATAAAATATATATCAAGCATTTGAATGATTGATGCACATTTATCTACAAAGGCTCTATTCTCCATATGTACAATAATCTTACTTTTAATAATAAAAGTTTTTGGTATTTTTACTTCAAAATACTCATCTAGTAAACTTTTTTACCAAAAATATAATATAAGCATATGGGAAGAAAAAGATGGGAACATCACAAGGAAGTAGAAGAGAAGACAGGAGGAGATATATATATATATATATATATATATATATATATATATATATATATATATATATATATATATATATATATATATATATATATATATATATATATATATATATATATATATATCTAGCAAGTTTAATTTCATGTTTATTTAATTTGTAATAATTTAACATGTTTATTGCTTTTCAAAGAGTATTTTTAGTTTAGAATAAAAAAAAAACTTCATCTTGATTTTAAGACTAATAAATGCTAGTAAATAGCTGTAATGCAAATGGTAATATATAGTTCCTAGTTCCTAGTAGTAAATGATTTTTCTTTATATATTGAAACTATGAAGACAAATTGGTTGAAAAGAAATTTTTTTTTGGTTAACTGGGCCAAGGAAAGCAGTTTTGTAAACTAGAAACAAAAAAAAAAAAGAAATTAATTAACAAAGTAATAATTATCATGAATTAACAACACGACATACTTCTTGAATAGCATCATATCATTTGGCTTTGTATTGCCAGGTTGCTAAATCAGTATTGGAGGAAATCATACAAAAATTTACAGCTACTTCTGAGTGAAAAAAAAAAATTATTTCTTAAAATACTGAAACTATGAAGATGAAATATCAAATGAAGCAAATTATATATATTAAATTATTTAAAATAAATTATATATATATATATATATATATATATATATATATATATATATATATATATATATATATATATATAATATATATATATATATATATGCTGAAATGTACTGTACATCCTATTTAAGTATGGAAAAAAAAAAAAAAGTAAACTCTAAATAGTGAAGCAATAATTCTTTAACTATCTTTCATTGTCACCAAATAATTAAATATCAGTTGCCATATATATATATATATATATATATATATATATATATATATATATATATATATATATATATATATATATATATATATATATATATATATATACTTTTATTAGCACCACTCACAGATCAGGGGGTAAGGCCCCTATAAATAAATGACTGTGTGCCATGCATTTATGCTTTCATTGATCTATAGTAATATTTAAGTTAAGGTAATCTTTTCTTGAAATATAATTATTCATGCATATTATGATACAACATGCAAATGTATGGCACAAGTATTTATTTATAGGGGGGGGCTCTATTATATATGTTTTTAAAAATTTAATATGCATAATTTACTTTATTTCATAAAATTTCATCTTTGTAATTTCAATATATTAAAAAAAAAAAATTTTTTTAATCTTTTTGCTCTGTAGTAGTTATAAATTTTCGTATGATTCCCTTCAACATATCCAGCAGCCTAGTAGTGCAAAGCCAAATGATGATACCATTAAAGTAGTACATGTGTTATTAAATCATTATAATTGTTACTTTTTTGTGTGTGGTTTTAGTTTACAAAAACATTGGTAATTGTAGCGTTCACGGGAGTGGATTTTTTCGTACGAGACACTCAATAAAATTTTTTTTTAGATGAATTCATCTTCATAGATTTCATCTTCATAGTTTGACTGTGTGCCATGCATTTACAATTTCATTGCTGTAATGCAATAATGCATATTATTATAACACAAGTTACAAATGCATGACACACAAATGTTTGTCTATAAGGGGCTCTGCCTCCCGTAACCCCGACCAGTGAGTGGTGGTAATTTGTATACAAATTTTAAATATCAGTTGTTATTTAATTTAAGGAATTCATCTTCATAGTTTCAATATCATTTACTACTGAGAACTATACACTTACCATACAAATAAATATCTTGTTATTTAATTTGCCTTTCCAGTCCTATTTTTTAAGTCATAATGAAAAATACATTTCGGAATAAATGCCAGTTAACAGCTCTAATAGTAACATTCTTAATTTAGGCCTACTTCATGATTTGCAGCATTCAATTCAATAATGAATTTTCTCAAAACACACACACACACAAAAAAAAGAAAGAAATTAGGTAATTTTATTATTTTTTCACTTTGTTATTACGTTTATTTTTAACGTAGGAATATTTACAAAACTCTTGAACCTTTTATTTCTCTAACTTTATCTACGTCCTTTAGGTCTATTTAACAGTCAGCTGCATAACTTAATTAGGCTTTGAAATGACTTCTGGTAACTAGAAAATGTAAAATTATTAAATATTTACCTGTTATGTTTTTCGGTTCAATCATCTTAGCTTACATTTTTTGTCTCTTTGATCTTGAAAGCAAAAAGCCTAAGATAAGGCAAAACAAAATTAATATTTAAAAGTTTAAAAGAACAATAGCTTTGCCTATATGGTCTATCCACACTTTAAAATCAGAGTTGCCAACTTTTTAACAAAGAATACTTACTAAACTTCAGTAAAATAAATAATGCTAAAATATGCTACAATTATGCTAAAAAGGAAAAATTCATGCAAAATAAAATACTTATAAATATTTCGCAATTAAATGATTAATTGTGTGATAAAGAGATTATATCTACTCTAGGTGATTCTTTTTTATACCCAATTTTTTGTTTTTATTTTGAACATGGCAATTTTTTATAGCCAATTTTTATTTTTATTTTGCAAATATTTTGTTGCAATAAACTTATTTTAATATATATATTTGCTGGCCATTAGGCCTAAATTTACAATTTTAGTCAAAATTAAGTTAAGTCGAACTAGTTTGTTAGGAAAAAAATGAAGGGAAAAGACATGAACCATATATGAGATTTATAAAATATACTCTTGGCAAATTGGCTGGCTACATTTCCGTATTTTTCGCTACCTTTTTCGATTTTTAAAACTCGATAACTTATTTATCTTTCGTTTCTCGACATTTTAAATATTTTTTTCCGTTTTTTGAGTTCATGTTCTACAATAAGGTAAATATAATTAATAAGATCCAAGAGATCTATATATTGCTTTTTTTTCATATCAACACTGAAGTAAATGGGAGTAATAAGTTTTAGACCTTTATTCTTGTTACATCTTTATAGACTAGTTTATAATATGACTAAATTTCGATCCAGTTTTCTATATTAGGAGTTAAAACCTCATTAAAATAAGGAACATTTTCAACCTGGAATTGAGAGCGAGTTTGAAAGATACGTAACCAGAGCATTATGTGCATGCTCTATGTATTAAGGTGGAAATTATATTTTTTTTATCTTTGAAAATTAAAGCTATAAAAATTTGTTCCTAGAAATTTGTTGGTTGCTTAAGGTAAACAGATATAATACATGGAGTTGCTATGTCTGCTGACAATGACATCTACAAATGGAAGTGTGCCATCTTCAACTGCGAATGTGATGTCTAAGTGAAGACTATTGTCACGAATATTGGAGAAAAACAACTTCACCAAATAGTTTTAAGAGGAGTGACTTATATCATAATCTTATACTGTGCTTATACTCCGAAGCAAGAAACTTTTCTTTACGACTTTTAACTTTTATAATTATTGTAATTTGCGTGAGATTTGTTGTTTGATTGTTAGATTGAAATTATTTTATTAGTAGTTCGAGTAAGAGAATTTTAAATTTAAACAAAAGGTAATTATAATAAACATCATTAATGATTTATAATATGTTTTATTCAAGTTTTCCCTTGATTGATTTGATTCAACGGTTTATCTGCCTAATCAACTCTGAGGTAATATTCCATCAAAGGAACAGAAGAATAATTAACACGATAAAACCCCTAGACAACAGAAAGATTATTGAAGACCTAGGAAGCAACTTTGAAGTGAACCCATTTTACTACGGTGAAGAGGTCAAATCAAAGTTTACCCTATATGGTAAACTTTGGTCAAACCCTCTCGTAGAACCCTTAGTTGTGACAACTATTAATAAAATTATAAAATAAATAAGCTTGGTATATTTTTAATATATTAATTTTCAATACGCAAATTGAAAATTGGATTCCCTTTAGACGACAATTTAGACAAATAAAACTTTATTTAGCGAGGTTCATGATCAAGTGGTTCTTACTGTTCTTTAAAAAAAAAAAAAAAAAAAAAAAAAGTTTACATATCTCCTTATCGCATATTGTAATATGAAACTACAACTCTCATAAGCCAGTTTTACAATTAATTTGTTAATATTCCTTCACGAACAATTTCACTATTGTCTCTATTTAAATTTAAATTTTATCTCCCTCCACTCCACTGTTTTGGTTTTGCGTCGTCCGCTTATTTAATGTTCTTGTAATCCACAAGATTTCTATATAGTATATACGATCTATCGTAAGACGACTCAGGACGCATTTATGTGAACATTTGGAAATAAACTAAAGAACTCTAACGTCCTTGTCCTATAAGGCATAAGCCACTTTGTATTCACAAAAACGTTACAATACGAAGTAAGTTAAAAATTTAAAGTAATTTAAAGAAACTTTCTCATACAAATAAATCAGAATTCAAATTCTGGAATCAATTTTTATTAAACATTTCCAACCGTCTTTAAATTATATATTTCATCCTCACACTCCTTTGACAACTTGAAAATATTTTTCCATTTCTCACAACCAAATATCTTAAAAAATAATCACTACCAATTAAATCACCTGAAAAAACTGCGATCAACTTAATCATGTAAGTTAACTTTTGTCTTACCTATTACTATTAATTATTATTATTATTATTATTATTATTATTATGGATGTTTGAAATTTTCAACACTTTCACTCTCAATAAAAGCAAAGATTTTTATTAATAAAATTATTTAACCTTCAAATTTGATAAATATGTAATACAAGAAAAAACGACCGATTTTAATGATCTTTAACTTTATTTATTAAGAACTCTACTTAATTTTGAATCAAGTAAGTTTATTTTGAAAAGATTATCAATCTTACGTCTCTATATATATATATATATAATATATATATAATATATATAATAATAATATATATAATATTATTATATATATTATATATATAATATATATATATATATATATATATTATATATATATATATACATAAATATATATAAATAAAAAAAAAAAAAAAAAAAAAAAAAAAAAAAAAAAAAAAAAAAAAAAAAAAAAAAAAAAAATATATATATATATATAAAATATGAAAAAATAGCAAAGATGTATAGCAACAAAATAATGATACCGTAAACTATGTATATACAATCGACCGAAGGATATAATATATAATATTCTGAATAAGCAAAATATATTGATATAAACAAAAAAAAATTTTGAATATTAAATTTAAAAAAAAAATTTAAGGTTTACTTTTACAAAAAAATCACAAAATTATACTATTCTTATAATCATACCATAATAATACACGATAGAAATCTAAAAAAAAAATAACCATATAAATAGAAAACTACTCTTAAGACATATATTAATCTATTATTTATATTAATAATATATTTCATTATATATATATAATAAGATATATAAATATTATAAATAATATTTAACAGCGAAATAAATAAAAAATAAACATTTATAACAATAATAATAATAATAATAATAATATAATAATATTAATAATACAGAAGATAATTTACAATTTAAAACCAAATAGATAAAATAAATAAATTTTACATTATATAATAAATAATAACCAATAAGGATACGCTTAATTTAAAAATATATATTAAATAACAAATAACAAATTAATAATATAAATATAAACAGAAAATATGCGTATAACCTACGGATATGCTTATTGTCTTGGCCCATATATATTATAATATTATATATATTATTATATATGAATTATTTATAATATATATTATATATAAATATATATATATTATATAATATTTATATTTA
>SEYY01003610.1:60000-72500 GCA_009176605.1 Armadillidium nasatum
AATATGGCACATATTGTGTATGCCGTGAAGTGTAAACTACAGAACTTTGAAGTCATTAGCTTCGATATTAATTTATAGTAGAGTGTGTAAAATTCATAAATTAGAATATTAAATGGGTGAGCCTTCTGCCATTGCCAATTTTTTTAATTTAAATATTTTCGAAAACTATATTAAGTTTTAAATAAAAAAGTCAATTGATTTATTAGATATGTATTTCTTACCATTTTTTTAAAGGTTAAGGTGGTATTGAAGTGTATATGTAACCTATTGGAATCAATGAGAATTAGCTGAAGTATATGTATGAAAAAAAGGGATAGTCAAGGATTTAACAATTTATTGAGAGGAAATTTATTTTTATGGTCCATTCATTTTTAGGCAGTTACCAATATAAGGGGTGAAAAAAACTTAAGGTAATTGTAGCATTCACAGTAATGGATTCTTTCATACGAGACCAGGTTGCTGAAACTAACAATATACCTACACATAGTGAGTTTTGACTGGAACTATGCATTGGGATTTGAAACTATATATTTTATTAATAGTTAAATTTATCATTTTCCTAAACAATTTTCAAAATATAAATTTAAGGTATAACACTATACTTTTATTACAAATAATCAGTTTTATTGTACTATGAAAAAATGCAGGTTGAGTGGCCTGTTTGAGATTAGTAAAAGCGAGTAGTGAGTCTCTATGCAAGAAGAATGGATCCGTTTCAAGGCTAGATAAACTTACACAACCATAGGAATGGATAATTCCTAACAAATTTTATAACCATTTTGGAGGAAAAAAATTATATATATATATATATATATATATATATATATATATATATATATAATATATATATATATATATATATATATATATATATATATATATATATATATATATATATATATTAGAGATGGAGCGATACCAAAATTTTTACCGATACTTTATTCATTCATATACCTAAAATTTTTACCGATACCATACCAATACCTAAAAATTCACTGATACCGATACCGATACCTATACTATACGATACTGATACTTCACTCCATCCCTAATATTTATATATATAGCAAACATTGGTTATTTTGTAGGTTAGGCCTTTTTATTGGCTGTTAACTGGTTTTTGTTTAGGTTCAGTCTTTTTGCTGACTGTTAGGCATAGTTTTACCCTCTTTAAGTTTAGGTTTGGTTAAGTTGAATTAGTTTGTTAGATCTAACAAATTAGTTCGACTTAAGCTAACCTGGACTTAAAGGGTTAAACTACACCTAACAGCTAGCAAATAGACTTAATCTAACCAAAAACCACTTCGTTAACTACACATAAGGCCTAACATTTTAAAAAATGTTCGTTATATATATATATATATATATATATATATATATATATATATATATATATATATATATATATATATATATATATATATATATATATATATATATATATATATATATATATATGAAATAGCTGAAAAAAAAAAAAATTTAACATTTTTGTAATGCTAATGATTGTTGTACTAGAGAATAATAGGTTTTGTTATTTTCAAATCCCTATGCATAACTTGTGGTTCGAGTCAAACTTGCAATTAATAGGTATGCTGGTAGTTTCAGCAACCTGGTTTCTTACAAAAAAATCCACTATGAATGCTACAGTTAACCTTTTTAAGTAAATTAATTAAAGCGGAAAAATATGATTTTACCGAAAATAATCAGTTTTCTATTTTTATACTAATTTTGTTATGCTTCAACAAATTTTGTGATATAAAGCGTAGTTAATCTCAATTATTCAAATATAAGAAAATTATACATAAAAATACCAAAAGGTAATTGATTATTAGAATTTTCTTACTGCCAAGTGTAAACTTCACAGGAAATAAAGTAATTTTCTTACTACAGAGAGAGAAGTATTATTTCAACTTGATTGAAACTAAAAAGACAGTTATATTAAAACGAATTACATTTTTAGCTTCACATATTTATGTAATATAACAATTTTAAAAAAGGTTTAGTAAAAGGCATTCCTAATAATCTATACAGGGAGACTGCCAAAACTGATATTTGATAATTACATTTGAATGCATGGTATATATATATATATATATATATATATATATATATATATATATATATATATATATATATATATATATATATATATATATATATAGGTAAACTAAGATTTTTAAAGTCTGCTATATGAGGAATCGAACCTCTGAACCTCTTGGATGTTAAGCCAGAGCACTACCACAATGCTAAGATAGTTCAGAAGAAAATCCCATTAGTAGAGCTCAAGAATAACTATCAAGCATGCTCCCCCACACAAGGACTTCCCTGACCTCACCTTGTAAGGGAGAGCATGCTTGATAGTTATTCTTGAGAGATCTCCTGACAGGATTTCTCTTTGAACAGTCTTGGCATGGTGGTAGCACTCTGGTTTACCATCCAAAAGGTTGGAGATTTGATTCCTCATATAGCAGACTTTAAAAATCTTAGTATATTTTTTTCAGTATGTGAGTGAATTAAAAAAAGAAAAAAAATTTAAATATATATATATATATATATATATATATATATATATATATATATATATATATATATATATATATATATATATATATATATATATATATATATATATATATATATATATATATATATATATATATATATATATATATATATATATATATATATATATATATATATATATATATATATATATATATATATATATATATATATATATATATATATATATATATATATATATATATATATATATATATATATATATATATATATATATATATATATATATATATATATATATATATATATATATATATATATATATATATATATATATATATATATATATATTATTAAAATTCATATAATGCTATAAGGAGTGTTAAATTCAGAAAGTTTAACTGATAATGATACTATTTTATTATTGTTCTTAGTAAATTTAAGAGTTTAATTTTGTGTATTTTTCTATGAAATTGATTTGTCATCAATTGTAAAGTTTTATACTACAGTATTTGTACAGAACTAATGTGTAGTTGCGTTATTGAGTTGTTTCATGAAATTTAATTTTAAAACTTCATATATTTTTTTGTTTTACTAAATTTGTATTTTCTCATTTTTCAGTTTTTTAATTTTTTAATTTAATGAAAATGGCATCTATTGTTTTTATATTGCTGTTGATAGTTTTAAGTTGCCATGGATTACCTGAAAGGTATAGAAGTTTCTCACTCAGAGAAAAGAGAGATGCCCAAATCAAATACAGACCTGTAGTTCTTATTCATGGTTTATTTGGAAAGAATAGTAGCCTGCAAGAAATGGAGGAGCTTATAAAAAAGGTAGTAATATTGCTTTCAGATCAAATATCCCATATTTTTTGTTAATTAAAACTAAGCCACACACATTGTAATGAAAATTCTCAGGTTTTGAAAGTTGACAAAGATGCTTTGGGTTAGTTACGAACAAAGTACAAGAATAAAGTTTGGATTGCTGAAAATATGCAAACATGTTAACAAATAAAGAAGCATACTCAGAATTTTTGAAGTTTTATCTAATTATATATATTATATATATACTATAAAGAAAAATTAGCTAAAACTTCAAAATTTCTGAGTCACATTGAAAACATTCAGTAGAATCAACACAAAGCTTTGATGTCTAAACATTCCTTTTAGGTATCTATCCTTCTCTCTGATTTCTTGATATATAGCAGCTGTTATATACAGTCACTGTTTATCTTAACTATTAATGATAGTATTCCGCATTGTTCTGTCCAATTCAAAATTTTCCTCCCTTCGTTACTTCTTTCATCTTGAAAGATGTACCACCCAATAGCAATTAACTTGTGCTGGAAGGAAGACCATGGACTAACTAACCTCTGATATTCATCAAGTTTCTAATCGGAGAATGCAAAAGATAGTTGTTTTGAATGCATCAAAAACTGCTCCATTTTATTTGATATAATCTTCTGCACGCTTAAAATATCTCTAAAAACATAAAAATAAAATGTACACTCCTTTTATCTACCCTTTTCAACTTTGCTTTACACACTTTCAAATTCGATGTATTAGAGCATGTTGGCCTTTAATTTGGACTGTATTTCTAATTTTCTTCATTTGATAGCCCTTTGTCCACTAAAGGTTACATATATATATATATATATATATATATATATATATATATATATATATATATATATATATATATATATATATATATATATATATATATATATATATATATATATATATATATATATATATATATATATATATATAATCTTTAAGCTCATTACACTTTAAGGGAATTTAATTATCAGTATCATTTTTACACTTGTTGTTTAACATTAGTACAAGTGTTTATTATATTTAAAAAAAAAAATTAAATATTTAACAGAAATATCATGCATGTAAATACTATTTTATTTTTCATCATTTAGTTTAAATTTTAATTCAATTTTTAAAAAAATGCCATTTTCCCAGCAACCTAATGTAGTTTAATAGATACTTTTACTTTTGATATTTCTGTATGTTTTTTCAACAGATCTATTCACTAAAATTATTTTACCTTTTTTAATTATTAGGTTTTTTTATAGAAAAAAAATTGAACATTTGTTATATATATATATATATATATATATATATATATATATATATATATATATATATATATATATATATATATATATATATATATATATATATATATATATATATATATATATATATATATATATATATATATATATATATATATATATATATATATATATATATATATATATATATATATATATATACAGAAACATCCAGGAACAAAGGTATATAATATTCATCTGTTTAATGGGCAAAAGTCTTTCACTAATTTATGGAATCAGATCGATGGATTTTATAAGGAAATGTTGCCTGTAATGAATGAATCCGAAAATGGAGTTAATCTTCTTGGTAAGTGTGTATCCATCATATGATTTTGAGAAGAAATAATACTTTACAATATACTACTTTTTCAGTTTCATCGTCCAAATATTCTTAATCATCCCATCACTAATATATATATATATATATATATATATATATATATATATATATATAATATATATATATATATATATATATATATATATATATATATATATATATATATATATATATATATATATATATATATATATATTCAATGAGAAGAAAATTGAAGAAATGAAAAATAATTTTCCTGTTAATTAAACTAAAAGCTGTACTTTATTTTAAAAATGAGTGAGAACTTTTCTTTCTCACTCCAAATAACCACATTATACCCACCCCATTAACAAGTTTATAATATGATTTTAAAACTGTAGCCAAGTTAGGAGGGTTTCCATTAACTCTGACCTTTAAAAAAAAAAACAACAAAAAAAACCTGTTCTTCATAATTGATGCTAATGTTCTTTCTCTATTTTTATTTTGAAACAGGATATTCTCAGGGTGGTCTTATTGCCAGAGGAATTGCGCAAACTAAGAATGATCACAATATTCACAATCTAATTACAATCTCGGCACCTTTAGCCGGCCATTACGGAAGTTAGTTATTTTTTAAAATATTTCAAATAAATTAAACTTATCTAAAATTAGCAGTTATTTCAGGGACAATATTATGAATACATACCTATAAGGAAAAGTTATTTTAGGGATGATGTTATTAATGTATTGTATGTTATTACGCAGTTATTTACATTTTTCAGATTTTTATTTAGCGAACGTGGGTATGACTAAAGAAACTGCCTATTTCATGGTATACCTTAATAAAATGTTTAAATCTTATTCTGTGGCTCAGTATTGGAATGATCCTCATCAGCGGAAACACTATCTGAAGTGAGTAATATATATATATATAAAATACAAAATATTTTCTGTAGCATTTGTAGATTGTACATCCATCTTCATTGTCCGTCTCCCGAAAATTCTGCCTTCTTTCTGACGTTTTTACATCTATCAACTGAAATTTTGTTCTTCTCAGTTGCTAACTTTTAAGTTTGAAAAAAAAAAGGAGCGTCAGAAGAGGAACAAGATCAGAACTGTAATGGTGTGGGTCGTTGTTTCCCACTGTAATTCTTGCAAAGATTGTACTCGAACATTGTTGTTGAGCGACAAAATCCCTCATTGCGAAACTTAATAGGTCTTTTAGTAGTCATTGTAGTTTTTCAATTTTTTAAATATCTCATTTAAATAAACTACGGTCGTCCCTCAAGTCGAAATTACTCTATTATATTCCCAAAATACTGACATCATATCTTTGTTGCAGATTCTTCCACCTTAAATTTAGTCAGTCAGTCCAAAAAACCCATAGAAACCATTGCCTTGTTAAGTTTTGCTCTCTGAATCGAATTGATTAATCCAGGTTTCATCCCCAGGATAACTGTGGGCAGATGATCTTTGTGCATCGTTTGATGTTTACTTATTATCTTACATGTAATCCCAACCTCTTTAGCTATAAAATCAATATTAACTTTGCTGTCTTTTTCCACCAGTTTCAGAACTGCAACCAAAGTTTATTCATTCATCGTCGTAAATGGCTGTCCTTCTCTAATCATTATTTAGATCTTCCCTACATTTTTTGAAAAATTTCATTCACCTCAACAGACTTTGTGTGATATTGAGTCTACCATAAATTTATTGCAAAGATTCAATAATTTGTGAAGATCTTCAAGTTTTGAGAACTAAATGACCATCTGAATCAAAAAACCTTGTTTCCATGCCAAAAAAAAAAAAAAACGCCTTTATAATTTGTGTCTCCTTGACACAAAAGCTGGTTAATTACGATTGGAAACTTCGGCAGGCTTCCTTTTGCGCCCCGTCTTCCCTGAAAAAAAAATATTTTAGGAAATTTTACCAATCACGATATCCGAGCAGGAACACCGACAACAGAACTTTGTGACTCTTCTGTTTAAATAAATAAATAAATCTTCCTTAGTAAGGACTATACATCCTGTCATTGTGATCTTTCGAAAAATGTCTGGTTATTTCTTGGACTACGACATACAGCTAGCTATCCAGGCTTGTTGGAGATGCCTGGTACTTATTCCATTAATTCCAAAGCACTCACTAATTTATTTTTTTACTGCTGAGTGAGTAGAAGCTAAACTTGAAATAGGAATGGGTAACATTCTCTCGTCCCGATTAGCCGCGAACCTAAGAAAACATTTTGGCCTTTTGTCCCATAGGAAAGCATAATTTTTGCACACAATTGTTAGTTTTATATAAAGGAAAGAAGTCAATAAAACTGCTTGGCCTAACAAGCAATGAATACCATTTGTCTATCGTTCTTAGCAACATTATTTAATTGCAGGATTATGCAATTATAATAGTTTATATATAAAATCTTTGTATATCTTAGCTTTATCTAGATATTGCAACTCTGGGTATTCAGGTATTCCCGAGAAATTGCACTGTGATGATCAGGCTCTCACTCTAAAACACTATTTTTAAAGATGGGTTAATTTGATAGTTCGTTGTTTAATGTTTTAGGTCTTAGGTGAATAGTGTAATGTATCCAAAAATAGTGAGCTTAAATTGATATGATGAGTTAATGAAAATCTAAGAAATTTGAAGATATTTGGTAAAGAAAAAAAGGATTAAATAAATTTAAAAAAAAAAAAAATATCCAAAATAAAAAATAAGCTGAATAAAATATTTATTTTGATAGTATCTGACATTATTGTTCATAAACTTTATAGTATCTGACATTATTGTTCATAAACTTTAGGCATAAATAAATTATCACCTCAAGAGTAAAAATATTTTTTGCAAACACTATTTCTATAGTTCCCCACAAATGTTTAGTCCCCAGAATGTCGTAAAAAATTAGGGAATGTCTGGCACATGCAATAAATTATTACCGAGTTATGAAATGAATGTATGTTTTTTTGTTTCTCAATTTAAAAAATAAAAATAAAACTTGTATTTGAAGATGACTGGTCATATAGCACCATTTAACAAAATATTCCTTTCCTTATTTATATATCTGTAGTTAAGATATTGCAATGGTAATCATTGATAAAAATGAAATAGAAATTACAATTTCTTGAATTTCTTAGTTTTTAAAGATTTATTTGCTACGATATTTTCTGTTTTCACATTCTCTGAAAGAGAAAATTCTTTATCAAGTTTATTATTATTATTATTATAGGCACTGTGAGTTCTTGCCCTACATCAATAATGAAATAGAAGGGAAGGAGAAGAAAGAATACGCCAAAAATTTCGCAAGATTAAACAAATTGGTTCTGATCGGAGGTCCTGATGACGGAGTTGTTTCACCTTGGCAATCCAGGTAACCACTTTCATTTACTCTCATTCCACTTACAAACATTACATTTTTTTAAACTATTATTTGAACAATTTGTATCATTTTTATAGTTTGTACCAGTTGTACCATTCTTACATTATTTGAACTAGTACCATTTTTATATTGTTTAAACTACTTGTACTATTTATATTGTTTGAACTACTTGTAGAATTTTTATATGGTTTGAATCACTTGTACTATTTTATATGGTTTGAACCACTTGTACCATTTTTTATATTGTTTGAACCACACGTACCATTTTTTCTTTAGACCTGTTATTTCGGGTAATTTTTATGCGGTTTCTTTTTCTTCAGTCGGTTCAGTTTTTACGATGAAAAAGAAAACGTTGTTGACTTCCGTAAGAGAGACATCTATACAAAAGATCTTTTCGGGCTTAAAACATTGGATGTTAATAACAAGATTCAGATTTACGAAAGAAAAGGTATCGGACATTACGATTGGCCGAAGAAGGAAGATGTGATAACTGATTTTGTACTTCCGTGGCTTGATTAAAATTTTCAATTTACAAAATAGTATCATACTTATACTATTTGGTGCCATATTCATACTAGGTTTTTTTTCTTAGCTGAATTTGGTGGTGTCCTTACTTAGATTAATTGGTGCATTTTCATTCTTATTTTAACAATTTGGGGTCACATTGAATTTGCTTATTCTAATTTAAAATTTTAACAGAATTAGGTCACATACTAAGTTATATTGAAGGTTCTGAACCCCGTTATAAATTTTATTTTATTAAACTATTTTTTATTAGATGATATCGATAAACCATATAAATTATAATATGTTTCGATATAAATCTGTAATTAAAAACGTTTTTTCACAGTTCACAGTTCACAGTTTTTTCACAGTTCACAGTTCAAAATAAGGTGTCATACTTTTATTAATTCAGTTTTAACAGAATTTGATGCCATTCTGCATTATTTTTATTCAGGGTTTTATTCAGAATTTGGTGCCACATTGAATTTTATTTTAAGATTTAAGGTTTTACTTTTAAATTTATTTTAAGTCTTCCAAACATATCTGTAAGCAAATTCTCCTTAACAATTGTATTTCCCTGTAAAGCACTTTGTGATAATAATTTTAAGTATATTTAATATATTTAGTACTAGCTAGTCGCTATGTTTTTAAGTTTGTGAGATTATTATACGGCATTTATGATCTCTTATGTATTTTTGATTTTATTAGGTCTTATATAGTATCTTATTTAGAAATAATCGCTGTGTACTCTCTTATTAAGAAGTTTTGATCGTTACATATTCTAAATACTTTACAACCTTTTTACGTCATATGTAATTTCATTAAGTATTGATTGTGGTATTCTTTTCAGATTTGTTTTATATATTATCTTATTTTGAAGTTGATTCTTCCAGTTTTAATTATGTCTTATATATTATTATCTTATTTAGAAGTTATGATCGTAAAATACTTTATAATTTCATTATATCCTATATTGTAGTAATAAATTTTGTTATACTTTAAAAATATATTTAAAATTTTTATGAACACTTTGTTCGTAAGTACAAAAAAAAAAAAATCTATATATATAAATTCATTAACTATATTTTTTGTATAGATTTTAAGAGTATGAAAGGTATAGAGATTATATTTTTCTTAGCGATTTAATAAATCTAGTTTTAAGAATAATTGAAGTATTTTTTATACAGAATTTTATTTTTATTAAAGCCAAATTTTTCATTTGTTTTACTTAGCCTAAAAAATATTCATATTCAGCATATATATCTTTGAAATATATTTGTTTGATTAATAATTTAATATCATTGTTTTTGGAAGGATTTAAAGATATTAATGTAGTTTGGAATTTAAGTTCACCATTGTTGAGATCGGAGTTGTTAGTGTCATAGAAATAAATATTTTCGCCGAATCATCTTGTGGTGGTGTAGATTTTTTTTAGATTTCTGTAGTTTTGTTTTAAGGGAAAAGTTCTAAATACTAATAACTAAATAATTATATTATTATACAGTTATTCTCATTTAGATCTGTGATTGAGTTTGTAATGTTCTTTGGATCTATGATAGCTAAATAACTACCCAGGAAAAGTATGAATGTGTTAGTTACGTTTTCTAAATATTGTTTGGCAACTTAGTACCATTTTATTAAGGAGAATGTTTATATAAACTAAATTTTAAGGAACAAATATTAAATTTATTAACTTATAATGATTGATAAAAGCTTTGGTAAATTTAACTTTTTCTTTCACTTCTTTTCCAGGAGAAAACCACATTTACTATTTGTGATGTGATTTTCAATGTTTTTACATTTAGGCATTATCTAAGTCGTATTTAGTTTTGAAACACCCTAGATTTTTTTTTTTTTTTTTTTTTTTTTTTTTTTTTTGTGCAAGAGGAGTAAGGTTTCAAGAAACCATGATTTGAGTCCAAGTTAAGGGTGACACAAAGTAAACAAAGAAGGGGAGGAAATAGTGTATATGGAGAATAATGAATTAAATTTTTTTCATAAAAGTTTTGAGACATGAAATAATGAAGATTATAACTATCCAGTATGAGGTAAGATAAAGGAAGGACATGTTGGAAAAACAGTCCCACGAGCTCTGATGTCTTAAAATTGGAACATTATTCTAAAGAGTTTTAAAAGAATGTTCAGTCAGTGGGTAAGCTATGATATAAAAAAGAAGATTCAGCCAAACAATAAACCGAAAATTAATGGAGAGGGTTACTAAGACTGGATAAACTGCATGATCTGGAGGAAAAATTTTTTTTTTTTTTTTTTTTTTAAAGGGAAATTCTCGTAGATTTTCCTCAACATAAGACAAAACCCTGTTCAAGGAGAGAGAGAGCAGTTGGAAGCTGTAATGTATGGTAAATTAAATACAACGGGAAAAACAATGGAAAGAAATCTCACAGAATAGAGCTGTGATTGCAAATAAGGAGCTACAACAGTGAACAAGTCTAGAGTTGATAGTCACATCACACCATGTACTGATAAACTTCACCTATCGTTCAAAGACTATTTTTGCCCTTTTCAAGTTTTCATGTTTCCTTACTAAATTATTAAGTTTCTTAATTTCTTTTCCAAGCTTACCATTCCTTTAGTTCTTGATGTCTCACTTCATCTTAAATTTCTACATTCATGCTTAAAACTCGCCTTCTGCAGGTGGTGGGTCTGCGGAGCATAAGCGAATCAAAATTAAATTTTCTGGGTGTAGTTGAAGCCAGGAAAGTGTAATTTGAAAATGATGGAACCGTGCGATTTTCAAATGGCAGTGTCGGAGTTTGAGCCATCAAAAAGTTGCTGACTACGCAGTCCTGGAAAATAATTGCATATTTTATATATGGTTTTGAGATGATGGTGAATGTGATTATTATGTTGTAGGCGGTCAGATAGATCTTCATTTGGAATAGCTTTTTAAATTTTTTTTTATTATTATTATTATTATTATTTTTTTTTTTTTTTTTTTTTTTTTTTTTTTTTTTTTTTTTTTTTTTTGCGTATTCTCGATCGATTGTCTTGTATTATTCACATTGTACAAATAACACAACTGGTCCAGAAGACTTCGACTGTTTTACTAGAATAAAACATTAATATTTTAGTAAGTGGATGTTGCCATGCATAATGGTTAAAAAAAAATGTCGCTAGAATCACAAAAAAGATTTTGTAAGATTCTGCAAGTTTTTGGATACTTTCAACTGGAAAGCATCCAAAACCTTGGAGAAACTTACAAGACCTTTTTTGCTAGGTGTCATCATCAAGGAATACAAAATATGGTTTCACTAAATGTATATCACGTACAATTAATAATAAATAAATAAATCGAATAGAAGTTTTAGCCTCTGTTATTATTAAATTAAGACTAGCACCATGGCAGAACGGTATATATTTTTTGACTCATGTACTTGAGGTCCCCTCGATTCGATTCCTCTTAAGTTGATCCTAAGTTAAAATCTGCCTAGAAAAGTTCCTCTCATCGAATAGAGCAATGCCATGAGATGTGAACTTTTGAGATAAATATATTTTTAATATATATAATATATATAATATATATATATATATATATATATATATATATATATATATAATATATATATATATATATATATATATATATATATATTATATATATATATATATATATATATATATATATATATATTATATATATTATT
>SEYY01003610.1:77500-80000 GCA_009176605.1 Armadillidium nasatum
CAATGTCATTTGCACCTGCGTAATTAACATAAATTTAATTTACGTAGAGGACTAATGAGTAGAAAAATAAATAAAGTAGGTTATAGGGAAGCCAGAACGAAACCTTGGACAGAGATTCTGAAAATTAATTTTATCCTTTTTCAAAAAATATATTTTTTAGGTATGTAAGAAGAAAAAAAAAGTATTTTTTTTAAATGTATATATATAAACTTTCTCAAACCGTGTTTTTTTTTTTTTATTTATTTATTTTTTTTTTTTCATCTAAATTGAGGTTGGTTGTCCTTCAAGTTGAGATGCATCAAAAAGGTACTCATTTTGAGATTGTTGTCCTTGAATTTAGGATTAAAATGCCTAAGCTTTTATCTCCCTCAAAATTTCAATACAAATCTCCTTATAAAATCCCTTTCTATTTTTATACCCTTCAAAAAAAATGAAAAAAAACCCTCCAGGTATGTGACTCACAAATATTTAAATTTTCAAAGCATTTTCTCCAACTTTTCCAAAGTTTATTTTTTCCCTCATTTTGTAATGAGTTCACCATCCAAAAATTCTCTGACCTCCAAAAAATCCATTAACTTTTTTTTAAATGAAGTATTACTTCATCAAATCATAATATAAATCTCTAATTATATTATTTTTTTTATCCATAAATAAAAACCTATTTAAAAATCGCGTACCTGATCGCTCTCTCGTTCCACCCATTGAAACCGTATAGAGAAAAAGCCTAAGCCAAGGCAACCCTGAGACTGAGGTGGCGAAATGCCTGTCGTTCTTGCAGCGTCATCCCGGAAACGCGACTAAGTTGCCGTAAATTCAAAACTATTTTATCAAGGTTAAAATACTTTCTATTTATTTTTTTTTTCTTCTTTCTTCATTGCGTTCTTTTTTAACGCTTTTGTGGGAATTAATTTTAATTCTAAGCTCTATGAGTAAAAACTTGGGTGTACTTTGTTATTTTTCTATGCTTATAATTTTGTTTAAAAAAAAAAAAAAAAAAAAAAAAAAAAAAAAAAAAAAAAAAAAAAAAAAACGCAATTTATATATTAACTTGACAAATTGCTAAATATTTAAATAACTTTTACCGTAAAAGGAATAATATATATATATATATATATATATATATATATATATATATATATATATATATATATATATATATATATATATATATATATATATATATATATATATATATATATATATATATATATATATATATATATATATATATATATATATATATATATATATATATATATATATAGAAGAACCGGTCTTTGAAAATCACGTTAAACTAGCACAGTTTAGGTGATTAGGTTAGGTTAGGTAAATAATACTTTCCCAGTATTATACATGTATTTCCTCCAACGTATTTTTATTATTATTATTATTATTATTATTATTATTATTATTATTATTATTAATTTTTATTATTATTATCATCATCATCATCATCGGAAAACTAACAGAAAACTGGTTATTAATTATTTGTTCTCCACTAAACCCATCGACCTTTAATTTGTGAAGATCTCTGGTCATTTTTTTTCTTAAAAACTATAAAAATTACTATTATTATTTTGGAAAAAATAAATAAATAAAAATATATGGTTAAGGGAACTGAAATTAAACTTTATTTTGCTTAAAACTAGAGTTGGTAGACGCACTTAAGTGCGGTACAGTGCGGTGGGGGAAAAAACGCGATGTCTTCCTGCCTCTTCCAGACTTACTGGCATTTGAAAATAAATCCGGAAGGTGAACTTAAGGAGGAGAAAAATTTTTATGTATACAACGCACATGAAAATTTCGAAAATCATTTCTTGCTTTATTTGAACTTGGAAAAAATTCTCTTACCATTATTGTTGATTTTACATTAAGATACCAATAAATTTGCCCTTGACGAGTAACCCACTTCATACCTCAAAAATTGTATTGACAAATGCAAGTATGTGATATTTTTTTATTAATGTAAAAGATATTTGTCATGTATTTATTGAATACAGTTTAAATTTGTTATTTTAATATATATATATATATATATATATATATATATATATATATATATATATATATATATATATATATATATATATATATATATATATATATATATATATATATATAATATATATATATATATATATATATATATATATATATATATATATATATATATATATATATATATATATATATATATATATATATATATATATATATATATATATATATATATATATATATATATATATATATATATATATATATATATATATATATATATATATATATATATATATATATATATATATATATATATATATATATATATATATATATATATATATATATATATATATATGTGTAGTACGTTAGCACATTGAAAAAAAGATATAAAAAACTGACAAAATAAAACAACGAATTTCTTCAATTATTTTCTTATTAGGAAAAAATAAATTGGTGAAGCTACCTTTTTATGAGTAATATGGTCTTTCTAGTATAA
>SEYY01003610.1:85000-87500 GCA_009176605.1 Armadillidium nasatum
GAATATATGAATAAATAAATAAATCAAAAAATAAATAAATAAATCAAAAAATTCCTATTTTAAAAAATATATTAATAAATCTATCAGGAAGAAGGATATATATATATATATATATATATAATATATATATATATATATATATATATATATATATATATATATATATATATATATATATATATATATATATATATATATATATATATATATATATATATATCAGAAGCGTGCATTCAGAGTATGCTTACCCTGCTGCAACTGATAATATCATTTCTTAAGTTGAATTTATAAAACCGAGTTTTTTCTATGTTAAGATGAGATGCATTAACAGAGCTTCGTAAGCGGTCACCTTGAACTTCATAAAATGACTCAATTTTACTTGGTCGCGCATGAGCGAATACGGTTAGTTTTTTTGCCAAAAGTCCAAGTATTAAAGGGAAGATATAGGCGGCAAGCTTGCCGCTTACTCTTCAGTTATGATTTATACATTTGGTGTATTCTATATATAAGTGTTGTGTTCATTAATTTCTTTTATTTAACCATCTATTTATATATATATATATATATATATATATATATATATATATATATATATATATATATATATATATATATATATATATATATATATATATATATATATATATATATATATATATATATATATATATATATATATATATATATATATATATATATATATATATATATATATATGTTTGTGTGTGTGTAAGTGTGTATTTGTGCGCGTTTGTGTGCGTTTATTTAAATACATTGGAAAAAGTTGTAAAAAACTGTACAAAATAAAAAAAATTCATTATATTAGCTATAATAATAATAATAATAATAATAATAATAATAATAATAATAATAATAATAATGTAATAATAATAATAATAATAATAATAATAATAATAATAATAATAATAATAATAATAATAATAATAATAATAATAATAATAATAATTTATAACATATTTGTAAATAAAAATGACCTCCATGCGACTATGCTCAAACCATAAACGTAAACATTTATTTACTGTAAAAATATTTTATATTATATTTGCTTAATCTTATTTTAAAACGTGAAAATTGTTTTCTTAAGAAAAAAAAAAATTATTCAGTAAAAATTGGGTTTTGATTAAGACTCGAGCGAGAGAAAATCTAAAATTAGGGCTTAGAAAGCTAATAATAATAATAATAATAATAATAATAATAATAATAATAATAATAATAATAATAATAATAATAATAATAATAATTAAGAAATTCTATATTATCTTTTGCTTTAATAAACTGTATGTATTTCCCTTCCACGGATCTAAAAATTATTTTCTTTTGTAGGGTTTATTTTCTTTAAGATAATTCTTGAGAATAATTTACAAATAAAATAAAATAAATGATTATATTTCTTTGCTAACGCATTTCGTCCACAAACTTCGGACATCTTCAGATCTTGAAATTATAGCTGGGAATTTGAATTTACATGGACAAATAAATTAACATTATAATAATTTTGCTAAAATATTTCAAATATATTAAGTTTAAGGGACATAACATTGAATTTTTATGTTAATGTCGGGCCTATTTCTTTTAATGTAAAAAGCCTCTGCAATTTTTAATTTTTGGACTTCATCCGAAAAATACAGAACTTTGAAAAAGAATTGATGTATTTTGAAGTGTTGTTTTTACTTGTTCTACATTGAAGTGTTCACAAATCTTGATTGATTTGAATCTATGTTGATAAGCTCTATCTGACAATCTGAGTCTGATTATACGTTGACGTACATCATACACAGATTTATTTTATTGTAATTTGTTAATGTAAATTCATTCAATACTATAATTAAAAGCTCTGATGATGTCCCAAATTTATGGACGAAACGCGCTAGCCAAGAAAAATAATCCTTCATTTTATTTAATTTGTAAAATTATTCTCCAGAATTATCTTAAAGAGAATAAACGTAGAACAAAAAATAATTTTTAGATCAGTTTAAGAAAAATGTATACAATTTAATAATAATAATAATAATAATAATAATAATAATAATAATAATAATAATAATAAAAATAGTAATATTTTAGCTTTAATTAAAAACCGTTAAGGTGCATGGGTAAATAAACCTCTTTTTTTTTATTTTATAAATATTTGTTCGCATCAATCTGAAAAAAAAAGTTAATTAGCACGGTATATATATATATATATATATATATATATATATATATATATATATATATATATATATATATATATATATATATATATATATATATATTATATATATTATTATTAAAGGTGGTCCGAATATCTATTTTATAATATTAGCGAATGCGAATAAATTTTTTAATATTTGATGAATATAAATGTTAATATATTATATTGCCATCAATATGCTACCCTTTGTTCTATAACTGAAATAATTGCTTGTATTGTAAAAGCCGTAAAATGATTGAAAGAATAAATAAACTTTCAATTTCCTTTGTTTCCAGGGTCTGGAAC
>SEYY01003610.1:95000-97500 GCA_009176605.1 Armadillidium nasatum
ATTTTTTATTTTATTTTTTTTATACCTACAACCATTCCCACAATCGTGGGGTGGTGTCTATCGCATGTCACATCCATCCAAACACTCACCCTTTCACCAAACTTTTCCATTCACTCCTATCCTCTGTCAACCGCACACCCTCCTCCCAATTCATCCCTCTATCCCTTAACAGCTCCATGACATTACTAATCCAGCTTCCCCTCGGTCTTCCCTTATCTCTCACACTCTCCACTTCTTAAACAAATACCTTTTTAGCCATTCTCTCTTCATTCATTCTACAAATATGTCCAAACCATCTCAGCATATTTTGTTCAGCTCTCTCAATCATACTCTTTCTCCATTCACACATTACCTTTTTTCTAATTCCTGACTCTATCACCTCTACAGCTCAACTTCTATTTTTTTTTTCTTACAAGCGTTCAACCTCTATACTTCACTCCCATACATAACCCCCGGTATGCAACATCCCTCAAATATTCTCACCTTCACCTCCCTTGGTAACCATCCTCTACCCTAAATATCCCTCAAACCACCCGACATCTTCTCCCTTCTCTTATTCTATGACCAACTTCATCACCCATACTAGCATCAGTCACTCCAAAAATCACCCCCAGATACTTAAATAAAGTGACTAGATCCAATCCCTCCCTACCCACTTTAATTTGTAAATCATTTCTCTCATCCACACTCCTCTCCCCTCTCTCCCTATTTCTCATCCATAGCACTTTACTCCTACCAGAATTTGCTTAAAGCCCAAATCATCACAACCCTTTACAAACTCATCCACCAATACTTTCAAATTTTCCTGTGTCTCAGCCAAAAGTACCACATCATCCGCATACATCAACACATTTGCATCCCACATACCATCATGTTACCTCATTCTCACCCCTTTCCCAACCATATAAATTTTTCTCACCACTTTGTCAATAAATAAATTAAATAACCCCGGAAACAAAAAACAAAAAAAAAAAAAAAAAAAAAAAATAATAATATATATATATATATATATATATATATATATATATATATATATATATATAATATATATATATATTATATATATATATATATATATATATATATATATATATATATATATATATATATATATATATATATATATATATATATATA
This sequence comes from Armadillidium nasatum, assembly GCA_009176605.1. Classification (NCBI taxonomy): domain Eukaryota; kingdom Metazoa; phylum Arthropoda; class Malacostraca; order Isopoda; family Armadillidiidae; genus Armadillidium; species Armadillidium nasatum. Next base: position 96,138 of record SEYY01003610.1, read on the forward strand.
TATATATATATATATTATATATATATATATATATATATATATATATATATATATATATATATATATATATATATATATATATATATATATATATATATATATATATATATATTTATGTATCCTGTTCTCTTTTCATATCTTTCTTCTTCGGTGTTGAAATATTTTTGGTAATATGCTTGATGCAGGTCGTTTTCATTTGATTTTCCATAGAATGATTAAATTTATTATAAGAACAACTTTAAAAACCATCTCATCAATTTTTTCTCTCTCTCTCTCTCTCTCTCTCTCTCTCTCTCTCTCTCTCTCTCTCTCTCTCTCTCTCTCTCTCTCTCTCTCTCTCTCTCTTTAGCAGGAGAGGTTTATCGGAGTGCAATTAACGCATACCTATAAGTGTGATTTTCCTTGAAATAGAGGCGGATATTAAATTAAGTTTTTCTTCAACTATGCTCACCAAACCTTGACCCACTTTGTTCTATAGTACTATACATCACAAAGACGTTTCCTTCATATATTATCCTCGTTCCCAATCTCCAGAGATTTATTCTTCTTACATTTCATCCCAGCATCGTTAAAAATTCATTTCTTCTTATAAAATGTTCAATCTTTCTGATTTTTCTTCGTCTTTCTTTCTGGTAATTTGCGAAAAGAGTCAAATTTAACTTTGCTTCTTGGTCTTTCATTCCTCTAGCGTCTTCTGACGGTACTACTGCTTTCACACCTTCTGCCAAAGCTTAATCTTCCTCCAAATCATTTCTTCTTATTCCACTTGAGGATATTTCGGAGTTATTCCTCCTCCTCCTCCTCCTCCTCCTCTTTCTCCTTCCCCTTCTCCTCCTCCTTCTTCTCCTACTCCTCCTCCCCCTTTTCTTCCTCCTCCTCTTTCTTCTCCTCCTTTTCCACCTCTTTCTGCCTCCAACTCATTTGTAACAAATGTTATTATTTGTTCTAAAGATTCTTTTTTTGTTCCCTCTGAACTTAATAATGAAAAGGTGTTTTGTCCTGTCGGAATCTCCTTTGTGGTTTTTTACAAAACCTGTGTTTCCCAACTACAGTAGTAAATTGTTTGGACTCTGAATGTCAACTTCAATCTTGCTGTACTGTCGCATCGAATATAGGAGCCTTTCTTAACCATCTAATTAGCATTCTTTCTCTTTAACCTCCGTTCTTTTAAGTTTTGAATTTATTCTTAATTGAAAAATTTGGAAACATTTTAAATCTTCAAATATAACCTCCGATCTTCAGTATGACTTCAGTTAGGAATGCTGGCAATGTTCTTTTTTCTTCTCCCACTGTTGGTCTTCTTTTCTTCGGCCTTTGATGAATATACTTGATGGGGGCGCTAAAAAACTCGATATTTATCTTT
>SEYY01003610.1:110000-112500 GCA_009176605.1 Armadillidium nasatum
TTTTGTTATTGTTAAATCATTTCATTTTTACCGTTATTATAATTATTATTATTATTATTATTATTATTATTATTATTATTATTATTATTATTATTATTATTATTATTATTATTATTATTATTATTATTATTATTATTATTATTATTATTATTATTACTTTTGTTATTATTATTATTATTATCATTACTATTATTATTTTATTACTGCTATTGTATCATTACTATTATTTTTAAAATCATTATTATTATCATAAATATTATTTTGATTACTTTTATTACTATTAATATATTAATTATTGTTATTAATGCTATTACTACTATTATTATTTTTATTATTTTTATTATTATTATTATTTTTATTATTATTACATTTATAATATAATAGAATATTCATAGATAAAGTAAGAAAATTACTTTTCTTCTGTATACAATGAACAAATAGACATAGAATCAAGATTCAGTACTTTCATCAATCAAATATATAGGAGTTATCATAAAACCTTCCAAATTAAAACCAAGCAGTTGCTGTAAAAGGGTCCAAAATTCATGGTTAACATTAGGATTATTAAAATCTGAAAATCAAAAATACAAACTCTACCGTAATAACAAACGAGGAGTCATCCCTCTTCAGTTATACAACAATTGTAGCAACCACTTAGAAGCACTATTAAAAAAGAAGAAAAAAAAATATTACACAGATAAATTTTGCGAGGTATGCAATAACTCAAAAGCAACATGGAACCTCATAAATAATCTAATCAATTAAAACAAAGAACATACTCACATTGTAAACCAAGTATCAATAAATGGTAAATATTGGAAAGGACATGTAAACAAATATATTATTATTATTATTATTATTATTATTATTATTATTATTATTATTATTATTATTATTATTATTATTATTATTATTATTATTATATTATTATTATTATTATTATTATTATTATTATTATTATTATTATTATTATTATTATTATTATTATTATTATTATTATTATTATTATTATTATTATTATTATTATTATTATTATTATTATTATTATTATTATTATTATTATTATTTATTATTATTATTATTATTATTATTATTATTATTATTATTCTTATTTGAAAATATTACTCCACTGGATGTTCAAAATATAATTGGAGAATTTAAAAAATATAAAATTTTGATATTTTGAGCATTCCAAATCAAAAAAATAAGCTTGCAGCAGACATCATTTCCACCCTACTTATTATTATTGTTATAATTATTATTATTATTATTATTATTATTATTATTATTATTATTAATATTATTATTATTATTGTTATTATTATTATTATTTTCATTATTATTATTATTATTATTATTATTATTATTATTATTATTATTATTATTATTATTATTATTATTATTATTATTATTATTATTATTATTATTATTATTATTATTATTATTATTATTATTATTATTATTATTATTATTATTGTCATTATTATTTATTATTATTATTATTATTATTATTATTATTATTATTATTATTATTATTATTATTATTATTATTATTATTATTATTATTATTATAGTTATTAAAATCAGATATTCTACAGCATTTACTATTTTATTATTGATAGTAATTCTTTTCAATTAATGCAATTATTATTATTATTATTATTGTTACTATTATAATTATTATAATTATCATTACTAATATTATTTTTATTTAATATTATTATTATTAATATAATTATAATTATAATTATTATTGTCATGATTATTAATGAAAATTTTTATTATTAATATCAATAATCTTAATTCTGTGATGTAATTGTATTTTGCTATTACTGCTATTATTCTTACTTTGGTATTTTCATTTCATTTGTAATTATGAATGTGCATAACCTGAATAATAATTATGATGATAACAATAATATAAAATTGTTATTATTATTAATAATAATGATAATAATAATAATAATAATAATAATAATAATAATAATAATAATAATAATAATAATAATAATAATATTATTATTATAATTTTTATTATCATTGTAGTATAAATGTTATTCTTATTATTATTATTATTATTATTATTAGTAGTAGTAGTAGTTGTAGTAGTAGTAGTAGTAGTATTATAGCAAATGATATTAAAGTATTATAGTATTATAATAGTAAATGATATCATAATTAAAGTTTCTGTTATTAGGATACTAAGCACTATCATTAATATTATTAGAATTTTGCTACTTTGGATATAATATTTTAACTTTTTGTATTTTTAATGAAGTAAAATTTTATTATATAATATATATATATATATATATATATATATATATATATATATATATATATATATATATATATATATATATATATATATATATATATATATATATATATATATATATATATATATATATATATATATATATATATATATATATATATATATATATATAATACATTGGAGTTCAAAGGAAATCACAGTGTTTTCCCCAAGCAGCTTCTT
>SEYY01003610.1:152500-165000 GCA_009176605.1 Armadillidium nasatum
AAAACCACTCACGTTTCTCGCACGGTCCAGGCCTCGAACCCTGGTATTTTCACTTGCTAGGCGAGTACTCTGCCGCTGAGCTAACGGAGTCTCTCTTGCAATAATAATAATAATAATAATAATAATAATAATAATAATAATAATAATAATAATAATAATAATAATAATAATAATAATAATAATAATAATAATAATAATAATAATAATAATAATAATAATAATAATAATAATAATAATAATAATAATAATAATAATAATAATAATAATAATAATAATAATAATAATGCTTTCTTTTCAGGAGTCTCGTAATGTGAATTCGACGAGTTCGCAAAGAGAGGACAAACCTCCGAGTTACGATGACCTTATAAAGGAGGACGGTCTGCCCCCTGACTACGCCTCCAGTATTGTTAAAGAGAAGCCACCCAGGTACAGTCCTCCCCCCATATATATATATATATATATATATATATATATATATATATATATATATATATATATATATATATATATATATATATATATATATATATATATATATATATATATATATATATATATATATATATATATATATATATATATATATATATATATATATATATATATATATATATATATATATAAGTATTATTTTTATTTTGTGATTATATTATTTTTCTTATATTGTTTTTTTTCACTTTTGTTATTTTGTTTGATTATTTGTTTTTACCAATTCATTTTTTATTTTCTTTTCTTCCTAAAGATATGAAGATTTAGTGGCAGAAGTTTACAACTGGCCAACCATTGCTAAAGTCCACGAGACTAGTATTAAAGGAAGCCCCCAACATCATCCTGTCTCATCTTCGATGTCAACTCCTGCAGAATTCGCGAAGGAGTTACCCATCATCGTCCCTCTACATCGAAATCTGAGTCAACATCTCGAACCAACACAACCAAAGATCGCAACTCAATTCAATTTGGGTTTCACTAATTCATTGGACGATTTAAAAGGGGCTGCTTCCCCACCCCTACCAGAACAGCCAATGCCATCATCAAGTTCACAAAGTCAAGCCAATGTTATAAGTACAAAAATTCAACAACATATGAGAAGATCTAAAAGTAACGTTAGTAACATGTTATCCTTAATGGGAGGTAAAACTCCGTCTTCTTCCAGTCTTCAAGACACGAACCCAAGTGTGAGGATTGTAAATGAAGTTAAAAATAATCCCTCTTGCTTTGTTGTAGTAATAGATGACACTACCCCGAGTTCTTCGGATGAGAATTCATCTCACTTATAATAATATTATTTTAATAAATATTTAAAAAACAAGTCATATTTGTAAGGAATGATTCGTACTGGTTTTTAAATGTCATTATTGGCATTAAACGTCATTTAAGCACTGGAGATGTCATTTAAGATGCTTTCTTTCTATAATATAAATAGCATAAAGGTCATAGATGACGATAAATATATAATAATAATGATATTTATTATGTCATTTACAAAAACAAAATTTGTTTTAATATGGCATTAAATGACTAAATTAAAATTCATTTCAGATGACGTATACAGCGTCATCATTTGTCCACTAACAAAATGAACAAGTCATTACCATAACATTTGAAATTGAGTTTTGTGGCGATGACGCAACAGAAGTAATTCTGTGGCAGAGGTTTAAGAATTAATTTTTATACATAAATTTTTTTATCATTAATTTTTTTATTTTTATTTTTATTTTTTTTTATTTTTATTTACTTTTTTTAGTGGTTAACCTTCAATTCAACCACTTTTTACAAACAAAGAAAACAATAATTTTAACTTATGCCAAATAAATAAAATTATCTTTGAATTAATGATTTTTTTATTAAGTGAATAAAATGCTACTATATAATTTTTTGTATTTAATAGAAGTATATTCATGATTAGAAACAATGAAAATTATCAACTTTCCAATGATAATAAAATAATAATGATAAAAATAATATTATTAATAATAATAAAAATAATAATAATAATAATAATAATAATAATAATAATAATAATAATAATAATAATAATAATAATAATAATAATAATAATAAATATTAAAATTGTAAATTATTATTATTTTTATTATTATTATTATTATTATATTATTATTGTTATTATTATTATTATTATTACTATCATTATTATAATTTTTTATTATTATTATTATCATTTTATAATTTATAATTTTATATTATTATTATTATTATTATTATTATTATTATTATTATTATTATTATTATTATCCAAATTCAGAAATATCAAAATGTTAATAATAGTAATCAATATTTTACATTCAAATTTTCAAGATTATTATTTTATAATTTTTTATTAACTTTTAATAATTAAAATAATGTTTTGAAATTAAATCTTTAATCAATTAAATTTAATTTTTTTATATATATACTTATAATAAATTAAGCGAGTATCATTCGCTTCATAAACTGTGATAATTAATTGTGATAATATATATATATATATATATATATATAATATATATATATATATATATATATATATATATATATATATATATATATATATATATATATATATATATATATATATATATATATATATATATATATATATATATATATAAAATGGGTGTCCCTAAAGTCTGGACACATCTGGAATAAGGAAACTTTTTCCAGATATGATTTTTATTAACATTTTATTCATTTGGAATATTCAATAACGTTTTCAATATGATTTCCATCATTTGCGATGCAAAAATTGATGAGCTTTGCAAAATTCACTGAACGTGATGTAATAAATCGACTTTGACGTAACTCTTTATGCGTTCAATCTAGTGTGTTTTATCTGTGATTTTGATTGAGTACACTTTCTCTTTTGGAATATACCAGAAAAAGAAGTCATGTGGGCTAAGGTCAGGTGACCGAGGAGACCATTCCACACTGCCACTTCTTCCAATCAAGTTAAGAAAATTATCACTCCTTGTTCCCAATGTGTCCAGACTTTAGGGGCACCCTGTATATATATATATATATATATTATATATATATATATATATATATATATATATATATATATATATATATATATATATATATATATATATATATATATATATATATATATATATATATGTTGAATGGGAAAAAACTTTTACCTTGTAAATATATTTTTTATCGCATTATTAATAAAAGGTACTGAGATTATTTTTTTCATTTTTCAAATACCAATTGTTTAATTTTTAATAAAAATGAAAATACTATTATTTATTTATTTTTTTATTATAATTTAATACCTATTTATTAAATTTCAAGCCTGAAGTTTTTGGTGTGGCAATAATAGTGTGGATACGTTTGTGTGTATATGTGCGTGTGGACGTGTGTTCGCGTGTGTGTATTTAGAGTAAATAAGTTTGTGATTGGTCAAGAAAAGATTTTTTTTTCTTTCTTTTAGTTAGTTCGGGACAGATTTGTTCCTAGTTTCATAAACCACCCCTTGGGGCTTCAGGGAACCCCATGATGGATAATGAATTCTAAATAGTGAAAGGCATGGCACGTAAGATTATCTAAGCTGCAGTGACAAAGGAATCTTCTTGAAGATCGCTTTCCAAGCAGTCTAATTTTAAATCTTCAGAAACCCTCATTTCGGATTGACAATTAGGGGACCCTAAGTATATTACGGAGATTTTCACGTTACAAGCGTAAAATAACCGAAAATCTGTTTCTTTTTCAATGAGAATAGTGGACTCCATTTTATCTGTCTTATGTGGATGAAAGGCTGAGAGAACTTTTTAGTAAAACTAATGACACATAGAACTTTATATATCCCTTAAAACCCTTACGGGGAGGGTATTTTGAGGAGGGGGGGGGGCAATGTTCATAAGCGTCCCGATTTTTGGTTAGAAAAATATGGTCACCTTACTGTATGGTTGTCACTAGCATAATAGATCTAGACCGTAGTTAGAACTTTCCTAGCTTGTAAATCAAAATAGAAACAACGAATCTTTCTCATCTTGACGAAGCTGTAAATGCGAATTTAAATTATTCGACTTTAGTATCTTCCTTAGTTATTGTTTATGCTGTGTTTCACTACACTCCACACACACACACACACATATATATATATATATATATATATATATATATATATATATATATATATATATATATATATATATATATATATATATATATATATATATATATATATATATATATATATATATATATATATATATATATATATATATATATATATATATATATATATATATATATATATATATATATATATATATATATATATATATATATATATATATATATATATATATATATATATATATATATATATATATATATATATATATATATATATATATATATATATATATATATATATATATATATATATATATATATATATATATATATATATATATACATATATGAGTACTCAGGTAAAGAACTTTTTATTTAATGTGAATTAAACTAGAAACTCGACAGCTCAGTCAACATGAACTAAACTAGATGTAGAACTAAACAGTGAACATGAACTAAATTAAAAGTTTCGCTATTCACCCAACATGAACTAAAGGTGTGATTAAACAACGAACATGAACTAAACTAAAGGTGGCACTAAATCAACATGAACTATAAAATAAATGTGTCACTCTTTAGTCGAAATCTACAAACGTGAAGAAAATTTTGGTCACTCTAAGTCCGCACTTCATTTGCTTCCAAATGTATATAAATATATATATATATATATATATATATATATATATATATATATATATATATATATATATATATATATATATATATATATATATATATATATATATATATATATATATATATATATATATATCTATCTATTTATCTATCTATCTACCTATTTATTTATCTATCTATTTATTTATCTTCATTTTGTTTTAGTACCAGCAACTCAATACCTTGTGGATCGCATATTTAGGACGTATCATCACTGCAAAAATTGTCCTAACGAATCGTTGGGACAAGTGGCAAAAATGTCACAGTATACTTTTCAATAGAAAAAAAACATGTTAAGCATAAAAAAAGTCGCTTCACCTAATTATTTTCTAATAAGAAAATAACTGAAAAAAATTGTTGCGACATTGTTGCCACTTGTCCCAACGATTCGTTAGGACAATTTTTTGCAGTGCTGGGATGGAACCATCTACAAAGTTTGACATTAACATCCAAATCAAAATTCAAAAGACAAACAAATAGTTCAATCATATATATATATATATATATATATATATATATATATATTATATATATATATATATATATATATATATATATATATATATATATATATATATATATATATATATATATATATATATATATATATATATATATATATATATATATATATATATATATATATATATATATATATATTTAACTATGGTTCAATCTCTTGTCCGGATTTTACAAAAAAAAATATCCTAGAAAGTTTCACCTCCGAAAAGGGCAATGCCCGTGATGTGTGTGTTAACTTTTTAATTAAAAAAAAAAAATAAAATAAAATAAAATAAAAAATAAAATAAAATTAAAAAATAAAGTTTTAAATTAATTTAGTTTTAACGCCGTGTAAGGTTTAAAATTATCATACCTCAATGAAAAGCTTTTCAAAGAAATTGATTTTCTGCTTCTAAGTGCTTCCACATTCCCTAAAAATAAATAAATAAATAAATAAATAAATAAATAAATTAAAAATAAAATTTAAAAAAAAAAATAAATAAATAATCAAATAATAACTATTTTTCAAATGACGAAAGGCATTTCAGGAAAGCCGATTTATCTATCTATTCGTCTATCTACCTACCTGTCTTTCAAAATATCTATCTATCTATATCACTCTTTCTTCTCCTTTACTCATTCTCTCTATGAATCTATCTCTCTCTCTCTCTCACTCTCTCTTTTTCTTTACTTTTTCTTTCTCTCTCTCTCTCTCTCTCTCTCTCTCTCTCTCTCTCTCTCTCTCTCTCTTTTTTTTTTTTTTTTTTTTTAGCACAGTTAATTTCAGTAACATTCCTGAATTTAAGGAAAAAAGTTAACAATCAACAAATCACAACAACCTTTTCTATCAGTAAAATGAGACAAAATTCATTAAAAATTACTACTCAAATGCGCATTTCAGCATTCTAAAAGATTTAACGATGGCGACAATCCTAAAATAATTATTTTAATAAAAAAAATTTATATTCAAATGAGTTATTTAATAGGACTTATTTTTTTTTTTAATTTACATTATATAACATCTCAAATCTAAATTATACATAATGCATTATACATATTAGTCTCTCTCTTGACTTACATCTATTAATAATTTGTGGCTGAAAAATTGTATAGCTATACTGAAATGACTAATAAAATTGAAGGTATATATAAACCTTCAAGTTTATTAGCCATTTCAGTTAAATGTATATCGTGGGTGTAATGTCAAAATTGTATATATATATATATATATATATATATATATATATATATATATAATATATATTATATATATATATATATATATATATATATATATATAATATATATATATATATATATATATATATATATATATATATATATATATATATATATATATATATATATATATATATATATATATATATATATATATATATATATATATATATATATATATATATATATATATATATATTATATTATTTTATATTATTTTTTTTTTATTTTTATTATTTTTTTTTTTATTTTATTATTATATATATTATATATTATATATATATATATATATATATATATATATATATATATATATATATATATATATATATATATATATATATATATATATAACCTTCAAGTTTATTAGCCATTTCAGTTAAATGTATATCGTGGGTGTAATGTCAAAATTGTATATATATATATATATATATATATATATATATATATATATATATATATATATATATATATATATATATATATATATATATATATATATATATATATATATATATATATATATATATATATATATATATATATATATACCTTCAAGTTTATTAGCCATTTCAGTTTAATTTATATCGTGGATGTACTGTCAAAATTGACCATATCAAAAAACCAGGTTTGTGTGAAATTGAAATTTAAAGTTGTAAGTTGTATGAAAAATCCTGATTTAATATTTCCTTCATATTTTAACGTTTTTTCTTTCTTCGAAATTTTATTAAATCCTGATTTTTCCTACTACTTAGAATTTTAAATTGGATTTCACACAAACTTGGTTTTTTGACTTGGTCAATTTTAAGAAGTACACCCACAATATGTGTACGTGTCATTTCGAATGTACTTTTTTAATTAAAAAGTACAGTTTTTTTTTTTTTTTTTAAATCTTTGTTTAAGAAACATCATTTAAAATCGGCTGTTAATGTCTTGTTTAAAATGAACAAAAGGCAGATTTAAGAGTGCTCAGGAAAGCAGGTTTCTTTTCTTCATATTCTATGATATGAAGATAAGGTTTTTGTCTGCCTGGGGGGACGACACACGTTTTTTAGTAAATGAGGAAAATATCCCAGAAAGGAAAATAATAAAAAAATATTTTTTTAAAATTATCAGCTAGAATAAAAAATGCAATATTTATTTTCTTCATTAATTTGTATAAGTGCACTGCAAAAATTGTCCTAACGAATCGTTGGGACAAATGGTAAAAATTTCACAACAAATTCATCCACTTATTTTCTTATTAGGAAAAAGATCAGTGAAGCGACTTTCTTATGCTTAACACGTCTTTTCTCTATTGAAAATTTTCTGTGACATTTTTGCCACTTGTCCCAACGATTCGTTAGGACAATTTTTGCAATGTAACACAGCTCGGAGTCGGAGCTGGAACCCAGGAGGAGAAAGGGTTTGGGTCTAGCTCTGGAGCAAAATAAATTTTTTATATGTAACCGAAGAAAACAATATTTTACTGCCAAATAAAAGGTTTCCAAAGAACAAGTCGGAGCTTCCGGAGCCTGAGTCTGAACCACAGTCGAAATTGAAGCCGGAGCCAGAATAAAACAAATTTTCAGTGAAAGCCTTTTCATTTTTTTTTTTTTTTTTTTTTTTTTTTTTTTTTTTTTTTTTTTTTTTTTTTAAAGGGAGAGATCCAGCCTCTGAATACAGGTATCTTAAAACCCCCACCTTCCCCCAAAGACTGAAATTATAATTAGATTTACTTCGAACAAAAATTCAAAATGCAGAATTTGGCGAGCTTTTAAAATTTGATTTTAAATCCATTTATATTTTATCAGCAATTTAAAAAAAAAAAAATTTTTTTTTGAATATAATGTGAAGTCAAAATAACTAAATTTGAACTTTAAATAGGTGGATCATAATATAAAATCGGATGGTATGAAGTTAATATATGTGCCACCAATATCCAACAGCCAACAATACCCAACAGTCCCCAATATACAACACTCACCAATACACAATATTCGCTTTATCTATATATTGTCTACCTAGGAAGAGGTTGCAATATTAATATTCCCATTTAATATATAAAACGTCTATCTAATATAGTTAACCTAAATATTCTATCTAACTTTACTCTATTTAGCTAAATATAGTTTATCTAATTAAGTTGCTGTAATATTTAATATGAAAAGAATTCTCATTTGGTATGAAAATGATAGAGGACATATCATATTCATATATACGTAAAAACCAATGTTGAAATTTCAATACTAGAATTAACATATTAACTTGAACATATCTCCATAAACAAATAAATAATATCCCTGGCATTTCCCACCAGTTTATATATATATATATATATATATATATATATATATATATATATATATATATATATATATATATATATATATATATATATATATATATATATATATATATATATATATATATATATATATATATATATATATATATATATATATATATATATATATATATATATATATATATATATATATATATATATATATATATATATATATATATATATATATATATATATATATATATATATATATATATATATATATATATATATATATATATATATATATATATATATATATATATATATATATATATATATATATATATATATATATATATATATATATATATATATATATATATATATATATATATATATATATATATATATATATATATATATATATATATATATATATATATATATATATATATATATATATATATATTAATTGTGCAAAAAGATTTTTTTTTCTTTTCTTTTTTTCAAAATTGCAAAAAATCATACGGTGTGAAGTTCAAAAACTTTTAAGGAAGTAGACAGCGCCATTTCCGTTGATCTGACCAAATGATACTGAGAAAGTTGGAGTTTCCGTTAAATTTTATATCATTTTTTATTTGATTACTGTTATTTCACTGATCTTTCTTATGTTCTTGAACTTCAATTTTCTTGGAAAAATTCCACTAAACACACACACACACACACACACACACACACACACATATATATATATATATATATATATATATATATATATATATATATATATATATATATATATATATATATATATATATATATATATATATATATATATATATATATATATATATATATATATATATATATATATATATATATATATATCTGGTGGACAAATGCCAATGGCCTTTTAATTTCCACTAGAGTTGGAGAAATACCAGAATGGTCGTTAAACGCTGACATGTCCCGATACACGGAGTTTGAAAGTGTGCAAGTCAAAGGAAGTTGGGGAACAGATACAAGGAATTGTGTACCAGAATTTACCAGTAGAGTACATATAAGATTGAGCATACCGGTTAAGTCTGGGGTCAGAGAGTTGGGCAGAGAAAGGATGAGACTGTGTAGAAATAACTGTCGCACGACCCCTTCTTAGTGGAGGAGGTATGCGACTGGAGAGTTCAGAAGGGAAGGGTCCATTGTAATATAGATAGTATAGAGAGACTGATTGAACAATTCTACTGGTAGAAATAGACTGAAGAGAATTAGTGGGAGAGCGAAGTTTGATGAGACTAAAATAACTAGACTCCACCTTTCCAAGGAGACCTGTATGAGTGCATCCATCCCAGATGTGTGAGGTGTACTCCATACAGGGGAGAACAACACCCCTATAAAGAAAAAGAAACTGGGGTGTAGTGAAGAAATTCTGAAGGCTGCTCAGAACAACAATCCTCTTAGAAGTTTCCTTAGAAAGAGAAGTGATATGATTCTTCAAAGAAAAGTCACGAAACAAAGAAACACAGAGAAAATTAAGGACAGATGAAGGTTTGAATTGTGTATTTTCGAAGATTTCATAATGGAAGGTTATGTCTAGTAGAGAGATGGAGGAAATGATTTTTTGAGGCATAGAAAGCAACCATATTTTCTCTGTCCCACTTTGAAAAACGAGATAGATCAGAAGTTAGTTGCTCCAAGGCCGCAATTCTAGCATCAATTAATTGCTGCTAAGGGTGTCTTTCAAACTGAAAGGAGTAATGAAGGGTGGAGTCATCAGCTCAGGAGTGGATAGGTGATGAGGCAATAGAGAAAAGGTCATTAATAAAAAGTAGAAAAAGTGTTGGGGACAGGGCAGAAAACCGAGGAATACCACAATTATTAGATTCAAAGGATGAACGGTAGTCATCTACCACAACACATATACAACGACCGGAAAGAAAATCTGAGAAAATCACAGAGAGAAGGATATATTCCGAGAGAGAGAAGTTTGGAAATCAAAGCTTTTTGCCAAAGCTTTCGATATGTCCAGCGCCATAGCAAAAGACGGAAGTGCCGAAGAGTGAAGAACCAAGAGTAAGAGAGAAGGTAAAGAAGATCACCAGTAGAACGTTCTTTACGAAAGCCATACTGGCGATCAGAGGTAAGATTAGAAGAATTGAGATGTTTCCAAATCTTCCAGTTAAGGAAAGATTAGAAAACTTTAGAAACAACGGAGGCTAAAGAAATGGGACGATAGTTAAAGGGTTGAGAGGGGTCCCCCTTCTTCGGCACAAGCTGAATGGACGCATGTTTCTAGCAAGAAGGGAAGGTTTAAGTAGAAAGACAGAGAAGAAATAGTTTACCAAGTCACTGTGCAAGCTTAGAAGCACAAGTTTTGAAAACCACAGGAGGGATACATTCAGGAAAGTACGCCTTCTTATCCCTGAGGCGAATATCATGAGGACAAGAAGTTTTAAACCAAGGTTTGTTAGGCTTACAAGAAGGGAAAGAATATGGAATGTACGCCTCTATGCCAGAGAGAATCACTCTGGTAATGCGCTCTACAAACCACGAGTGACCCCTCCCAGGAGAGCCTCCTCTGTGTGGAGCTGAGTGCGAAAGTGAAACTGAAGTGAATTGGGAAATACACTTAACACCCCAGATACTCAATGGGTTGCAACCTCATCGCCTGGTGAACAATATTATATATATATATATATATATATATATATATATATATATATATATATATATATATATATATATATATATATATATATATATATATATATATATATATATATATATATATATATATATATATATATATATATATATATATATATATATATATATATATATATATATATATATATATATATATATATATATATATATATATATATATATATATATATATATATATATATATATATATATATATATATATATTAGAGGTGGACCGGATAGTAATTTTTTACTATCCGCGGATGCGGATGCGGTTGCGGATATTCAATTGCGGATATCCGCAGATGCGGATGCGGATGCGGATAGTTTATTTTTTTAAGAGTTTTTGCCATAGATTCTTGGAATTTTAAATATAATATCCAGAATCTATGTTACCATAGATAACACCCCACCAACCTCTTTCCCCAACCTCCATCCATTTGGAAAAAGGTTATATATATATATATATATATATATATATATATATATATATATATATATATATATATATATATATATATATATATATATATATATATATATATATATATATATATATATATCCAGTAATTCAGTATTACCTTCACACTTCACAGTTTCACATATTCCATTTGAAGTTAATAATTGGTAAGTTATTTTTTAGAAATAAAAGCTTTTGGGCTCTTTCAGGTGAAAGTTTGGTTCGCTTTTCGTCGCAAATGAGGCTTGCTCCACTGAAAAGACGCTCACTAGCAACACTAGTTGAAGGACATGCTAAATAAGTCCTTACCAGCTCAGGAAGAAAAGGGAAACTTTTGCAATTATCTCTCCACCAAACCAGTTGGTCTTTATCTGCCTCCAAACGTTTCAGATAATTTTCAATAATCGATATTGTATCCTTTGATACTTCTGACTGTGATTCTTCATCACTGCTGGAAGCTAGAAGATCTTTCATTGATTTAAGCAATGCTTAAGCTAACAGATTTTGTTTCTTTTGTATCTGACAGCTTTGGCTTTTTTTGAAAGGCGTTATTTTAGCTGTTTCTATCAT
>SEYY01003610.1:175000-177500 GCA_009176605.1 Armadillidium nasatum
ATAATATATATATATATATATATATATATATATATATATATATATATATATATATATATATATATATATAGGGGTGGACGTAGCACCGTCTGAAGAGATGTAAGTACCCCTCACTCCATTGGGCATAACCAGCGGATTGAAGAATGGGCTAGACCATTCCGTTTCACTCCGTTGCTCTTTGGTTTGTTCCTTTTCGCGTATCACCATCTCAGAGGGTCTCTATTGTACCCTCATCTCATATTGGAGTGTCTATGCTCCCACTACTCCTCACCCTCTTTCTTTATATGTTGTCCACAAATTTTACAAGCGCTTACTCATACAGAAAAATAGCGAAAGATAAACCTGCCATGGAGATACTTCGAGTGACGGCATCCACCCCTCAACCCAACATCACTTGGGAGATGGTGGCCTCCAATGGGGATGATGTCGCTAAGAATTTATATCCAACTGGTCCGGTGCAAGGTCTTCTTTTTTCATTAATTTTTGCAACATTAGCGCTCTTTTGTCTAATTTGCCCTTTTTCGAACGGCACATCTCTGTATTTTTACTTGAACCTTCCCTTCTTGTTGGAAACGTGCGCTCATTCAGACTGTACCAAAGAAGGGGGATTCCTCTCAACCCTCCAACTACCGTCCTATTTCTTTAACCTCCGTTCTTTCTAAAGTTTCCGAATCTATCCTTAACAGGAAGATTTGGAAACATCTGAATTTTTCTACTCTTACCTCTGATCGCCAGTATGACTTTCGTAAAGAGCGCTCTACTGGTGATCTTTTTTCTCTTCATTCTGACTTTTGGTCCTCCGCTATTCGGTGTTTCGGTGAATCTTTTGCTGTAGCGCTAAACACATCAAAAGCCTTCTATAGAGTCTACCACAAAGCTTTGATTTCCAAACTTTCCTCTTTCGGAATCTATCCTTCTCTCTGCGACATAATGTCTGATTTCATTTCTGGTCATTCTATAACAGCTAATGTAGAAGACCATTGTTCTTCCTTTAAATCTATAAATAGTAGTGTTCCTCAGGGGGTCTGTCCTATCTCCAGCTCTTTTTCTATTTTTAATTAATAATTTTCTCTCTGTTACTTCATCACCTAACCACTTCAATGTTGATGACTTCACCATTTATTACTCCTTTCATTTTGAAAGAAGCCCCTCCCAGCAGAAGTTAATTAACGCAAGGAGGGAGGTCTTGGAGCAACACCTCTAATCTTTCTCATATTTAAAATTGAGGCAAAAAACATAGTCGTTTCAATGCTTCAAAATCTCAATTCCTTCATTTTTCAACTCGACACACCTTCCATACAACTATGAAATCTTCAAAAACACAACTCAAAACCTTCCTCAGTCCTTAATATTCTCGGTGTTTCTTTTTCTTTCTTGGAAGGATCACATTACTTCTCTTTCTAAACAAGCTTCTAAGAGGTTGGGTGTTCTGAGGCACATTCAGAATTTCTTCTCACCATCTCAGTAACTTGCTCTTTATAGAGGTGTTGTTCACCCCTGTATGGAGTACGCCTCACATATTTGGGGTGGTTCCACTCATACAGCTCTCCTTGAAAAGGTGGAGTCTAGGGCTTTTCGTTTCATCAACTGTTCCACTCTCACTAAATCTCTCCAGTCTATTTCTGCCCGTCGAATTGTTGCGTCATTCTCTCTATAATATGGCTATTACAATGGATACTGCTCTTCTCAACTCTCTAGTCACATACCTCCTTCACTGAGAAGGGTCATGTGACAAGCCTTTCTACACAGTCTCTTCTTTCTCTTTCTAACTCTCTGACCCCAGACTTAACAGCTTTTCTCAATGTTACATATACTTTACGGGTAAATTTTGGAATACACTCCCTTTTTCTATTATCCCAACTTCATTTGACATGCACATCTTCAAACTCCGTGTATCTGGACATGTCGGCCATTAACCGGCTATGATTCTGACTTCCATCTGGTGAAGTTGGTAGACCTCTGGTCTTTGCCCACCAGAGGATATATATATATATATATATATATATATATATATATAATATATATATATATATATATATATATATATATATATATATATTATATATATATATATATATATATATATATATATATATATATATATATATATAACATATATATATGTGTGTGTGTGTGTGCATGTGTGTGTGTGTGTGCTAATTTGCTTGCCTGCGCTAGAAACAACTGACATTTGTATAGTATATTCAACAACCTCTATATTAGGAGAGTTGATTTTTAAGATTATACGAAAAATACAAAGCTCTACTCTCTCTACACCTTATGACATAAGAAAAAAAAAAAAGAGATAACTAAGAGACGCTCGCTGACCTTCTTGAGATTCCTTTCAAAGATCTCGAATCTTCGAGATTACCTAATTTTACGTTAAGAGATTAATAGAGGCAAACAAGATCAAGTTTTTTCAGTGATAAATTTTATTAAAATTTAAATTCTTATATTATTAAATTATTTTTATTGCAATTATTATTATTATTATTATAAT
>SEYY01003611.1:0-5000 GCA_009176605.1 Armadillidium nasatum
ATTATTATTATTATTATTATTATTATTATTTGGTAGAAGGTTTAATCTCCGCACCTATAAAAGGAGACTGTAGTGAGTTATCAGGGTTCAGAAAGTACCTTGACTTTCATAAAAAACAGAAGGTATTTATACCTTCCAACGAACAGAAGATACTTTGATCTTCTAAAGAGAAAATTTGTTTCTCTTTTCCCTCTGGGTTAGCCCACGGTAATGGTTAGCCTAGAATGATTATTTTGGATCATTCGTCAGTTATATCGGACTGACCACATTAGGCATATAATATAGTATTTCGGCTATAGAGGAGAGGTATTACAAAAAGAGTGAGGACTCTTGGACGAGGAGCTAGCCTTATCCTATACCTTAAGGGAATTGTAACTTTGTACATTCCAGCCTCACTGAGATGAAACATTGTTCACTCAGTTTATATACTAGAGCTAGTTTTGTATATTTACAATAACTTTATGATACACATATAATATCTATTTAAATTTAATATTGTATATATTAAATCCTTAAGATTCGCTCATTGTCACGCTTACCAAATGTCCATTGATTATATTGTAAATATTATTTCCTATTTGTATAATAAATATCAAAAAGCATTACTCTTTTATTGAATCCACCAAGATCAGGAATTTGTTTATCTCACCTTATTTTTATTCTGTAATTAGCTACTGGGCTCTTAACATCTACACTAATCTACAATAGGGTTCAGGGGCTAACTTTACAATATATATATATATATATATATATATATATATATATATATATATATATATATATATATATATATATATATATATATATATATATATACTCCTTTTAAGGTTTTTTATGGGGTCATTCGGGATTAAACCTCAATCCTTAGAATAACCCCTTATTTTCTGTCCTTTGGTGTCTTCTATCGGTATCCCAGTACCGTTCTTAAGATACTTATACTTTTTTTTATCACAGCCATACTCAGTTCCAATGTGGAAACCTGTATAGGTGGCTTTTCTAGATGTTTTATTAGACTTTTTTTTAATTATTCCATTCGCTCCCACGATAACTGGGACTATTTCAATTCGATCTATGTTCCAGATTCTCATTGTTCATATTTAAGTCTTTGATATTTCAGTTCTTTCTCTCTTTCATAAGCTGAGACCCCCCATCCCAAGGGACTCCAACCTCCACTATCATACAACTATTTTCTTGTTTGTTGTGGATGACTATATCTGGTTTATTATTTGTAACATGAGCGTCTGTTGGGATATTGTAATCGTAAAGAAATTACTTTATTGTTTTCTTCTATATTGTTCGGGTTGTGTTCCCAGTGGTTGTTGGTATTTAATGGTATATCAAATTTTTTACACAGTCTGAAATGGATCAACCGGCATATGCTGTTATGTCTTTCTGTGTACAAGCCCCTTAGTAACAAAACCTCACATCCCGATAATATGTGGCACACCGATTCCGACCAACTACTGCACAATCTGCATTTGTCCGATATTCGTTCTCCTTCAATATGTTTTTTGAACTAGTTGGTCCTAAGCGCCTGATCCTGGGCCGCCAAAATAGTTCGCTCATCTTTAGATTTTAGCCATCCCATAATCACAACCTCACTTGATCTATATGTGTCTATGAATACTTATATATATATATATATATATATATATATATATATATATATATATATATATATATATATATATATATATATATATATATATATATATATATATATATATATATATATATATATATATATATAATATATAATATATAATATATATATATATATATATATATATATATATATATATATATATATATATATATATATATATATATATATATATATATATATATATATATATATATATATATAATATTTGAGTGTATGTGCACATGAGGTTGTTTTGGCATTGTATGTATATGCATCCATGTACTTTAATGTATTGCATTAAAAAAATTATGCAAATCTGGGTATAAAAGGAAAATATCAAATTATTTTAGTTATAGCTTTGTGAAGAAAGCGGATGTTAGTTTAAAATATATTAAATAATATGGAATAATAATATATGTGTAGATGAAATAAAATGTGAATGCAAAGAATGCAATGTGATTTAAAATGGAATAAATAAATGTTGGGTTAAATATTTAGATATTTGTAAAATATGTTAAATATTTAAATATTTTTAAAATTGATGTACATGGTGTGCATGAGGTTATTTGTGTATTGTATGTTTCTGTGTGCATTTACTTAAATGTTTTGCGTTAAAATGTTTAAATAAATCTGAGTAGAAAAGGAAAATTACAAATTATTTTAGTTATAGCTTTGTAAAAAATAACCGGCATTAGCCTAGAATATATTAAATAATATGGAATAATAAAATATGCATAGTGAATTAAAATGTAAATGCAAAGCATGTAAAGTGGAAGAAAATAGAATAAAAAATGTTGGATAAAATGTAAATTTAGAAATTTATAAAACTGATGTACATGTCTTTAAAAGGATATTTTTTCTCTTATACTAGAAAGATCTCGTGGTCTAGTGGTTAAAGCGTTTGAATTCGAATGTGATGTTCGAAAGTTAGAAATCTCACAGTGGTAGATTTGAACTCTGCATTTTTTGACGAAAAATCAGCGTAAAAAGTATATGAGAGAAAATCTACGAATATGAAAACCATGTTTTCAGAATATCGAAATGACTGAGATGATTACCGTGTGAAAAAATGGGATTCTGTGATCCACCTCCAGTCCCTTAAAACGGGAAGGGTAGGGAGAGGGGGAGGTGTGAAGAATGTTAAGTGAGGGGCTCCCTTACCGCGCCCCTCTTGACGAACCTCCGAGTTCCGAAACCCTTCTACGAGGGAGCTCCGCACCCGTCTCTTGGATAACCTCAGGGATTCGAAATCATTCTATGAGGGGGACTCTGTTCCCCCTCTTGAGGAATCTCCGTGTTCCGAAAATCTTTACAGAAATCCATCAGGAATCTGTAAAAAAAAAGTTCGTGGTTTTTACACCAGGAAAAAAGTATGGCTAATGTGATTTCACAGAAAAGACCGTGAAAAGCTAGTTGGGTGATAGGGCTAAGCCTAACCCTAAAAGGAGGGCCAAAAATCTCCCATAAAGGATCGAGAAGGTCTCGGGGTAAAGTCTCTTGCTCAAAAAACTTCACGAAAGAATGTGGGACTTGATGGGTCTACAGATAAATCTCCAAATGTTGTAGTGTTTCTGTTTCGAGTTCCAGGTAAATCGTTTCTGTAGAATTTCGTTCAAAAACCCGTCAAAAATGGCTCAGGAAAGAGCTTGAGGGGGAATTCCTTTCAAATTCTCCTCAAAAAGACCCAGGAAAGAGCGTGTGTTCCTCGGGTAAAGGGAGGACCTACTGCTTACTCCAAACGTCGCTCTAACTCACGTTAGGCTTATTTGCCGTCGACCTCGCCATATATATATATATATATATATATATATATATATATATATATATATATATATATATATATATATATATATATATATTATATATATATATATATATATATTATATAATAAATATAATAATAATAATAATAATAATAATAATAATAATAATAATAATAAAATTTTTTTTACGTGTTAGCACTCACCACGCACGAGTGAGGGGGCCAAAAAAAAACATTAAAGGAAATGCATACAAATCAAGTCTAACTTATATCTCTAAGGGGAGCACAGACGAAGACTTTAAAGAGAAGATTAAAAACAGAAGGAAAAATAGAAGACTGTAGGGAGTTCCACAGAACAGAGGTGGCTGGAAAGAAGGAGACACCACAACGTGCAAGACTTAAGTTTGCAACACTCACAGATTGCTCATGTGCAAGTATGACACATCCTGTGCTGCAAGGGAGACGCAATGTAGGTGGGATGCTAAAGGTAAACTCCCTCGAGCACGCCATTGTAATGTGTATAGAAAAGTGATAGTGCACCAACGTCACATCGCAGAGAAGGAGGGTCAAGAGAGTTGGAAAGTAGGGAACAGATTATCAGTCTTTTAGCTTTAGACACAACCCAATCCAAAAGAATGGTAGAATCGTAAACACCTCAAATAATAATAATAATAATAATAATAATAATAATAATAATAATAATAATAATAATAATAATAATAATAATAATAATAATAATAAGGAATATCTGAAGAGACTTAAAAACCATTTCCTTGATTTTTAAGAGACACTCCCAATATCACCCAATTTCAAAGAGAACGCAGGAAAGCGTCAGTCTTCCCCACTCCATCCAATATGAAATAAAATTTCTTCCCCCAAAGTAGCCTTACCCCTAAACAATACCGAGTCCCATCACAGTTTTGACGTGTGGCGAATGAAATTTGAATCAAATTATGGAGAGACGATATTTCGACTCCCACGCATAAAATAAAAACGTATGCACACACAATATACATACCTTACATTATACAGTCATACATATATACATATATATATATATATATATATATATATATATATATATATATATATATATATATATATATATATATATATATATATATATATATATATATATATATATATATATATATATATATATATATATATATATATATATATATATATATATATAATATATATTATATAGGCCAGTATGCACATTAGCGGCCATGCATAACTCAAAAACTATTAATCTTACATTAAAAATGATTATATTTTTGAAATCCTTGTCGAATTTTAGTTAAAAAAAATTGGGAAATAAAAAATAAATTCTTAAAATAAATTTTATTACATAAGTAAATTTTACTTTTTTATAAGCCTCGCAAGAATCGTACGTCTGGCAATGTCACTTTTTTAAATTTTTTTAGAAATTGGAAAACATGGGAAATACCTCAAATCGTCGACAGGAATAGTAGTCGACAATATCATCACTCACGGGTCAGGGGGTACGGGGGCAGAGCCCTCCGTAGACAAATGTTCGGTTTTTTTACATGCCCTACTTTTTAATTATCAACTTATCGTACATTTTTA
>SEYY01003612.1:0-30000 GCA_009176605.1 Armadillidium nasatum
GAGTTTTAGGGGGACTAAATTTCTCAGTCTCAACATATTCTCTGATTCACAAATTTCCTTGGCATGGATCTCGAACAAAGGTCAGAAGTCTAAACAAATTTTTGTCAGGAATCGGATACAGGATATTTCACGGATGTTATTATCTTTAATAGAGGATCACTATCTGTCTCCTGAGTTCAGATATGTCTGTTCTAAGGACAATCCGGCGGACCTGCTCACCAGAGGTTTGTCGTCCTCAGAGTTTAAGGAAAAATTACCATTTTGGTCTCGATGATCAGAATGGTTGGTTCATGATTCTTTATATTGGAGAAGTTATGAGCTAGACAGGGAGAATGCTAATGCAGCCTCTCCAATTTTCACCATAGTTCAGTTAGTTAAAGACCCGCCTGTTAACTTCGATAAGTTCTCCAGTCTCATTTCTCTCCATCGAGTTTGTGCTCTCCTTTTCCGATTTCAATCGAAACCTGCGAGAAAGGACATGGACTGTGATTCTAGAGCTCGATTTTATTGTCTCAGGATCATGCAGAAGGAGTCCTTTTTCAAGGAACCGGATTTTCTAGAGGAGATCAAACTCAACCCTTCTTCAACTGCACGACCTCCAGATTTGGTTAATCGTTTGAATCTGTTCGTGGATGACTTTGGTCTCATAAGAAGTAAGGGACGCAATTTCGCGATCGAACTACTACCAATATGAAGTTCTTAATCCTATCTTATTAGGAAATAGTCATCATTTAGCTATTTTATTAGTTAAAGATGCTCATTTTAGGTGTAAGCATCTAGGCATATAAAGCAACTCTCACCCATTTGAGATTGAGAGGTTTTTGGATAACTTCTGATCGTGCAACAATCAAGAAGGTCCTTGCACATTGCATAGTTTGTAAAAAGTTTAATTCCTTTTCGTTTAGATACCCTCGTTTTACGAATTTTACCAAGGCACAGGTTGAACTTTTCCGTCCCTTCAAGTACCTAGGAGTTGACTTTACAAAACACTGGTGGGTCAGTCAGAATTAAGGGTACCAGTCAGGCTCAGAAAATGTATGTTTTAATTTTCACTTGTCTCAACATTAGAGCCATATATCTGGATCTTCTTCCAGATACGTCTTCAACATCTTTCGTACAATCCTTTAAAAGGTTCGTTAACAAATTTGGTGTCCCTAATGTCATTTATAGCGATAATGCTAAGTCCTTCACTCAGGGAGCATATGCCATAGAGTCATTATAGTTTCTGAGGATGGTGGCGAGTTCCTTCGTCATAATCAAATTAAACACCAGCGAATACCTTTATATAGTCCTTTAGTAGGAAGTATGTGGGAACGTATTGATAAAGGTTGTGAAAGATAGTCTTCATAAGACAGTTGGACGCTCCTCTTTGGAGTATTTTAGTTTCATTACTATTCTTTCTGACATAACAGACGCTATAAACTCCAGACCTCTCACATACATTTCGTGAGATAATGATATCATTTCACTTACGTCTAATTGTTTTCTGAAACCTCAAGCAAGAACTGGCTTGATGTTGCCAGGAACCGATGCTGACAATCAGTTCTGGAACTCGGCCTCTTCAGGTCGAGAAGAACTAATTCGATTTCGTAAGAGTTCCTCAGAAATATTTGAGGAGTTCAGGACTCGTTGGTATAACGAGTATCTGGTTGGTCTCAGAGAAACAAGTCGGGATCTTTATCAGGCAAAATGGGAAAATCTTGTAAAAGTCAATGATGTGGTACTTATCAAAAGTCCTGTCAAAGACCGACCTTTTTGGCAGATGGGTATTGATACACAGCTTCTATATGGTGATGAGAATTATCTTTGACTCACAGAGGGTCTGGGTCAAGTTCTACCTCATCAGATAACGTTTCTAGTGATCTTCTCAAGGTCACACCGTCTTTACCTTCTGATCAGAGTGTTTGTTATGTTCGTCCCATTCGTAAAGCTGCTGAAGCAGCTAAGCGTTGCCTAGTAGATCCTGATACCTCTGAAGATTCGGAATAAATTCTCCGTTCAATGGCAAACCCCTGTCTCAATCTAGTTGAAAGGGTTTCTCGGCCTTTGATTGACCTTTTTTTGAAGCACCTTTCCTGTCAAAAGTCAGGCGTCATCCTGGCCGGGGAAGATATAAAAGCTGTATCAGTATTTATTTATTTTTATCGCTATATTTGTTTATCAGTCTCAATCTGGCCACCTTGAAGGAATAGTTCAAATTTTGACAGCCAGATTAAAAAAAAACTCATTTTCTTCAAAGAGAGAAAAAGCAAGTAAACACTTCTCATGCACTTTCTGAAGGATAAACGTATCTCTCCCATACGATAAAATTTATAAATACTGGTACAGTTTTTATATCTGGTTAAACAACAAGCCCATAAGCTTGTGAACTGGCATCACAAAGGACATTGATGGAAAGATTGAAGTCAAATGACTCGATACCTCTTTCAGAGAAATTAAATCAAGACCAAGTACGAGTTTTTCAACTCAAATATTGAAAATTAGGGGTTTGTCTTCCCTAATCCTCACAAGGGGCAGTGCAAAATTGAAATGTTCATTTATATCGTACACCGCGAAATATAAATAATAATAATAATAATAATAATAATAATAATAATAATAATAATAATAATAATAATAATAATAATAATAATAATAATAATAATAATAATAATAATAATAATAATAATAATAATAATAATAATAATAATCTCAAAATGGCCGTACACCTCGAAGGAACTTGGAACAGAAAACTGAACTTGACGTTTAAGTTTCAGTAACTGTATTTGATGATTTAAATAGTTGGAGAAAATTTCCTTCTCCGTCACAGTTCGAAGAATGTTCCCTCGTACGTGTACGTCCAAGCTTTTATAATAATTGAGAGACGATGTTAAATGATGTTAACCTTTTAGTTACTGACGAATTTGATCTTGTGTTTTCCTCAGAGGGAGACAAATTGCGTCTCAATCTTTGGAAGATAAGTTATTCGCTTTTATAGCAACAAGATGAAATATGATTTTTCACAAGAACACAGAATTAACCGAAATATAAATTTTATCGTATGGGAGAGAATATGTTTATTCTTCCGAATTTGCATAAGAAGTGTGTACTTGCTTTTTCTCTCTTTGATGAAAATGAGCTTTTGATCTGGCGGTCAAAATTAGAACTATTCCTTCAAGGTGGCCAGATTGAGACTGATAAATTTAGCGATAAAATAGATAAATACTGATACAGTTTTTATATCCTCCCCGGCCAGGATGACGCCTGACTTTAGACAGGAAGGCGTCATTGAATTGAGAATTTATTCCGAATCCTCAGAGGTATCAGGATCTACTAAGCGACGCTTAGCTGCTTCAGCAGCTTTACGAATGGGACGGACATTACTAACACTCTTATCAGAAGGTAAAGACGGTGTGACCTTGGGAAGATCACTAGAAACGTTATCTGATGAGGTAGAACTTGCCCCAGACCCTCTGTGAGGTCAAAGATAATTCTAATGGGTATAAGGTGTTTAATAGAGTACAGATTTTGTTGTCCTCCGGGTGTTCTAACAAACACCTGTCGCACTTTATTATCATCACCATATAGAAGCTGTGTGACAATACCCATCTGCCAAAATGGTCGGTCTTTGACAGGACTTTTGATAAGTACTACGTCATTGACTTTTACAAGATTTTCCCATTTGGCCTGATAAAGATCCCGACTGGTTTCTCTGAGACCAACCAGGTACTCGTTATACCAACGAGTCCTGAACTTCCTCAAATATTTCTGAGGAACTCTTAAGAGAACGAATTAGTTCTTCTCGACCTGAAGAGGCAGAGTTCCAGAACTGATTATCAGAATTGGTTCCTGGCAACACCAAGCCCGTTCTTGCTTGAGGTTTCAGAAAACAATTAGGCGTAAGAGGTATGATATCATTATCTGACGAAGTGTATGTGAGAGGTCTGGAGTTTATAGCGTCTGTTATGTCAGAAAGAATAGTAATGAAACTAAAATACTCCAAAGAGGAACGTCCAACTGTCTTATGAAGACAGTCTTTCACAACCCTTATCATACGTTCCCACATACTTCCTACCCAAGGACTATATAAAGGTATTCGCTGGTGTTTAATTTGATTATGACGGAGAAACTCTCCACCATCCTCAGAAACCACAAATGATTCTATGGCATCTGCTCCCTGAGTGAAGGACTTAGCGTTATCGCTATAAAGGACATCAGGGACACCAAATTTGTTGACGAACCTTTGAAAGGATTGTACGAAAGATTTTGAAGACATATCTGGAAGAAGATCCAGATATATGGCTCGAATGTTGAGGCAAGTGAAGATTAAAACATACATCTTCTGAGCCTGACTAGCACCCTTAACTCTGACCCACCAGTGTTTGGTAAAGTCGACTCCTAGGTGCTTGAAAGGACGGAAAAGTTCAACCTGTGCCTTGGTGAAATTCGTGAAACGAGGGTATCTAAATGAAAAGGAATTGAACTTTTTACAGACTATGCAATCTGCAAGGACTTTCTTGATTGTTGCACGAGCAGATGTTATCCAAAAACCTCGCAATCTCAGATGGGTGAGTGTTGCTTGTATGCCTAGATGCTTACACCTAAAATGAGCATCTTTAACTAATAAAATAGTCAAATGATGACTCTTTCCTAATAAGATAGGATTAAGAACTTCATATTGGTAGTAGTTCGATCGCGAAATACGTCCCTTACTTCTGATGAGACCAAAGTCATCCAAGAACAGATTTAAACGATTAACCAAATCTGGAGGTCGTGCAGTTGAAGAAGGGTTAAGTTTGATATCCTGCAGAAAATCCAGTTCTTTGGAAAAGGACTCTTGCTGCATGATCCTGAGACAATAAAGTCGAGCTCTAGAGTCACAGTCCATGTCCACCTTTCGCAGCTTTAGATCGAAATCGGAAAAGAAGAGCACAAACTCGATGGAGAGAAATGAGACTGGAGAACCTCTCGAAATTAA
Organism: Armadillidium nasatum; assembly: GCA_009176605.1. Classification (NCBI taxonomy): domain Eukaryota; kingdom Metazoa; phylum Arthropoda; class Malacostraca; order Isopoda; family Armadillidiidae; genus Armadillidium; species Armadillidium nasatum. Next base: position 4,958 of record SEYY01003612.1, read on the forward strand.
GAACAGGCGGGTCTTTAACTAACTGAACTATAGGTGAAAATAGGAGAGGCTGGCATTAGCATTCTCCCTGTCCAACTCATAACTTGGCCAATATGAAGAATCATGAACCAACCATTCTGGTCCTCGAGACCAAAATGATAACTTTTTCTTAAACTCTGAGGACGACAAACCTCTAGTGAGCAGGTCCGCCGGATTGTCCTTAGAACAGACATACCTGAATTCAGGTGTCAGATAATGATCCTCTTTTAAAGGATAATATCATCCGTGAAATATCCTGTATCCGATTCCTGACAAAAATTTGTTTAGACTTTTGACCTTTGTTCGAGATCCATGCTAATGAGATTTGTGAATCAGAGAATATATTGAGACTGCGAAATTTAGTCCCCCTAAAACTAGTTAAAAGTTGAGGAATGCATTTCATGGCCATGAAGAATAGATAAGAGCTCGAGACACGGCAATGTTTTTCCTTTAGCAGGAGCCACCTTACCCTTTGACCACAAAATAGAGGGGCCACTTTCGCTCGACGTGATGTAAACAACAAACCCATAAGCTTGTGAACTGGCATCACAAAAGACATTGATGGAAAGATTGGAGTCAAATGACTCGAAACAAGAACGAGGAAAGGATACCTCTCTTTAGAGAAATCAAGTCAAGACGAAGTCTCTCCCACGAGTTTTTCAACTCATCATCAATCCCATCGTCCCACCCCATCTCCATTTCCCAAGTTTTCCTCATAAGAAGACGACCTCTGATGGTAACTGGAAGAAAGAGAGAGAGGGGATCAAAAACCTTAGAGATCTCCGAAAGAAGCTCTCGCTTGGTGGAGACAGGATTGAGAGAGAAGTCACTGAGCTTAATGCTATCCAATGTAGTATTGTACAGATAGCCCAGAACTCTCTCTTCTTCACTTTGATGAGAAGACAATTTATCATTGTTTTCAAAAATGTCTCTGAGCTTCCCTACTATTGGAACTCCACGAACGCAAATCAAAACCACCTTCACTCATTCTGGAGGTGGCAAGAAGAAATATATCTTTCAAAACGTCCAAAGACGAATGTGTGAATATAAGGTTGTCAGCATAGAGGTTGTTTTGAATTATGGAAGTGCAAAGATCATCAGGATATTTTTTGGGCATGGTGCCGAATGACAGCTCCCAATACATATGGGCTTACTGCCAATCCAAATATGATTGTGGCATAGCGATAAGTGAGTAGTCGCCCTTCCTCTTCCCAGAAGAAACAAAATTTGTTTCGATCGGACTCAAGCTTCAGACGAATCTGAAGAAACGCTTTAGAGATATCTGCAAGAACTACATATTTGTTAGTTCGAAAAGAAAGAAGAAGTCTAAAAAGAGAGGAAAGGAGATCAACTCCAGGATAAGATGCTTGGTTCAAGGAAGGACTATTTCCAACCCGAAGACTACAGTTAAACACCGGACGGATTTTTGTCGTAACTTGTTCAGCTGTCTTGATTATAGGTCTATGCGGGATCCAGATGTATTTAGAGAATTCTCTTGGAGAAACCTCCACTGGCTCGATTATACCTTCCTCTAGGTGTTGTCTAAACACTTCCCCATAAGCCGAAGCAAGACCCTGTGCTTCAAGCCGTTTTCTCACTCTACGAAGGGTAGCTAAAGCCACTTGATGATTAGAAGGTACTTCTTTGAGAATTTCTTCATACCAAGGAAGTTCTATGTGATATTTACCATCCACAAATTCTATGCCTTCGTGGAACCTTTTTATGAAATATATCATCGATGGAACCCACGTCAGAAACTTCATTTATTCCCAAAGACTCAAGCTTGTATAGATCTTCTAAGCCCAAGTCTAGGTCAGTGTCTGAGTGGGTGAATAGAAGAGGATCGAAATAAGATTTTGAAGGCTTCACAATAAGATTGATTGTAGATTCGGGGACATGGTCCAAAGATCTGAGAAGAGACGAGGGTAAGACACTACTTTGCTGTCATGAACTTTTTCCCTGTTCATCTTGAAGAGGAGGAGACCGCTCTCCGAAAATTGTCAGTTTCTGTGAAGGTGTAAGAAAACCATCAACCGAACCAATGCAAGTGTTTAGAGCGCTTCCTTTGACACATGAGACAGAGCGGAAGTGCTTCATTAGAACACAGTGCGTCTGTTCCTAACAGACCCTCGATGTTGGTGACCTGATCGGCATGGTTTCCAGTATAAAAACTATCAGCAACTTTAAAGCCACTAGCCTTTACATTATAAATAGCTCCCATGAGACCCTTGACATCAAAACTGACATCAAGTTCAGAATCGATGTAGACTGGAAGTTTTTTGAAAGTTCTACAACATATATTAAGATCTAATTCTAAAGGACGCATCGTTCGTACCTGCTCTCCCAGGAAAGTTTTAATTGAACTATTATGACTTGGAAGAGAATTAATGTCAATACCCAGCTTAGACAGTACAGATGGGTGAAAATAGCTCCTCTGAGAACCCAAGTCCAGCAACACTCTTACAGGTATCACTTTATTTCCATTCCTCACTTTGAGTGAAATAGTTGGCAAAATATGACCTGAGGACGAGTTGCCCAGGTTAATGCACACATTGTTGCTGACCCGCTTCATCATCTTCCTCAGCGTCTTGATTAGAGGAAGTGGAAGGATGGTTTATAGAATTGCCAGACTTAGTTTTCGACTTTGTATTAGACGAACAGAGAGCAGTGATGTGAACTCTGCTTTTGCATACCCAACACGGCCGACTAAGGCCATATCTTTTGGCAGGACAGTCTTTTGTGTGGTGATTAGCGCTGGAGCAGTTTGTGCACAATCCCAGTGCTACGCATCTTTCTCTTCTCAGTTTAGGAGAGGAATACGCTACGCACGAATTCATAAAATGTTTTCCCTCACACAATTTACACAAGGGATTATTCAATGTTGATGTTTTATTTTTATATTCTCCAGACGAAGAACCTGATTCTTCTTTGGACTTAGACTTTTTCGGACTAGAAACTTCAGAAGAATTGTGAAAAGATGAAGACTTTTTCTTGGAAGGTGATGAGGAGGACACTTTCGTAGTCTTGTCCTTACCATAAAAAGAACTCTTTTCTCTTGTTTTTTCAAGAGACTTAAGAATATAATTGCTGTGTTTGAAAATTATATTAATGGAAGGATATTCTTCCTGAGTAATAAGTTTAAGTTCCCTAAGAAATATAGAAGGCAATTTGTCCACTATAACATGACTGAGGAATTTACATCCCGGAGTGTTTTCCTCCAAGAAATTCCATCCGAATTCCTTCAGCTCATGAAGATATGCACGAACTTCAGCAATAAAAGCGCGTACATCCTCAAGGTTTTTTCCACTCAAAATTGGAGCCGAATCTATCCGGTGCATCAAGGAATCAACGATGTAAGGTTCATCCAGATATTGACTTTTGAGAATTTCTAGGGCTACTTCTAAATTTTCATCAACATTGGAAAGATGTTCTATGTCTTTAAGAGCATATCCAGATAAATGCGATTTTAGATATTGAAGCTTCGCAGCTTCCGAAATATCAAGACGACATCCATAGACGTTGTTATATGATAAAAGGAAAGATCTGAACAAAAAACGATCATCCTTTCCCCCAGAGAATGATATACATTTAAGTTTGGGCAGAGACAATTCCCTTTGAGGATGATAACTACTAGAACTGTTTTTAGCTCTTCTTTTGAAACAGAATTTTCTTGCGACACAGCAGATCTCTCCGAACGTGGAGGAGATGGAGGGGCTGAAGGTCAAATACGATTTAAAACCTTTCGTATGTCAAGATTGTATTGAAACGCACTTATTATCTCCTCATCCAATAAGGTCGAATCATATTGGAAGATATATGACTTACACAGGGAAGCCTCTATTTCAGAGTCCAGCTGCCTAATCTCCTCTAACCTCAAAGAAACCTCGTCAAGAAGAGTGGTTAATGAAAGAGAGTCATTTTCTTCTCTAACTATCTCAAATGCAGCCTTGAGGATGGAGAGTTACTTTTCTTTTTATAACGGCTCTTGCTCTTTTGGTTAGGGAAATATCAGCTTTTGCTTTCGTAAGAAGCTCCTGTCTCTCTTCAGTCGAAATAGACTTAGAGGAAGCACCAAGATCACTAATTATAGTGTCTTCGAGAGCCTCGAGTATTGAAGTAAGCTTCATCGATATTACTAGCCATAATTTTAACTTTAGGAATTTACGCAAATAAAGTAGGCTTACGAGAATAAATTACTAAAATTTAAGGAATATAATGATGTAAAGCGGAAGCCTTGTTTCGAAATGGGTCTAAACGAATAAAACTACAAAAAACACCGCAAAAATCGGACAAGAATTGTAGAAATTATAGCAAAAACAAAAAATGCACACACACACATTATATATATATATATATATATATATATATATATATATATATATATATATATATATATATATATATATATATATATATATATATCTATATATATATATATATATATATATATATATATATATATTTTCAAATATTCAAAATTTGTAAATTTTTGACTTGATGTGTGTGATTGAAGGGGTTTTAAGTTGGTTTTTAATGTCTTTCGCGCAAAAGAGATATTAAAGTTGATTCTATAGATCCGCAATTACAAACCCTTTTGCTTCAAGAGCTTAACCGCAAAATGTGGACCGAATGGGTTACTCTATTCGCGAAAAAAGTGATGCAATTGAGCCTGTGCTCTTAGGAGCCGTTGCAATGCACAAGAATTTGCAAAAAATAATTGTTATCGAACAAACAATGAAAAATTAGCAGATGGATTAAATTTTGCCAATTTAAAAATAATTAATCAACTGGTTTCAAAATTGGAATTGTAAACAGTTTCGAATTTTGGGAGCAACAATTTAAATAATTACGTGGAAAGATTTTCGAAAGTTTGCTTATGTGATTAAGCTACTCCAAAGTTTCGCAAAATCGGATTCTTTCAATAAAGAATATATAAACTCGCAAGATAGAAACTTTCTCCAAAATTTGCAAGAGAAAATTTTCTCCAAAATTAAGAAAATTAGGGTTTGTATTCCCTAATCTTCACAAGGGGCAGTGCAAAATTCAAATATTCATTTAAATTGTACACTGCGAAATATAAATAATAATAATAATAAATAATAATAGCAATAATAATAATAATAATAATAATAATAATAATAATAATAATAATAATAATAATAATAATAATAATAATAATAATAATAATAGTCTCAAAATGGCCGTACACCTCGAAGGAACTTTAACAGAAACTGAACTTAACGTATAAGTTTCAGTAACTGTATTTTGATGATTTAAATAGTTGGAGAAAATTTCCTTCTCCGTCACAGTTCGAAGAATGTTCCCTCGTACGTGTACGTCCAAGCTTTTATAATAAAAGACGAGACGATGTTAAGGTAACTTTTTAGTTACTGACGAATTTGATCTTGTGTTTTCCTCAGAGGGAGACAAATTACGTCTCAATCTTTGGAAGATAAGTTGTTCGCTTTTATAGCAACAAGACGAAATACGATGTTTCACAAGTACACAGAGTTATAAATTTTATCTTATGGGAGAGAATTTGTTTATCTTTCAGAATTTGTATAAAAAGTCTGTACTTGCTTTTTCTCTCTTTGATGAAAATGAGCTTTTTGATCTGGCGGTCAAAATTTGAACTATTCCTTCAAGGTGGCCAGATTGAGACTGATAAACAAATATAGCGATAAAAATAAAAAAATACTGATACAGTTTTATATATATATATATATATATATATATATATATATATATATATATATATATATATATATATATATATATATATATATATATATATATATATATATATATATATATATATATGGTAAAGGTGTAGATTGTTTCTGACTTTCGATTGTCCGAAAATATCGATAATCGAAAATATCGGAGAAGCCTAACGTAAACAAGAACGTTGCCAGAGGTACTATTACACTAGACATATACACAATTATTATTACTTACTTTTCTAGCAGAACCTAATTCGACTTATCATAACCTGAACTACCGAAGATGCCGTAATTTAACCTAAATAATAATAATAATGATTTTAATGTACTTATAGTTTATAACATAACCTAAATTTAAGGTATCTGAACTGAAAAAAACAAATTACACTTATATCTTATATTCGTTAGGTATAAAGTATCGATTAAAATAAAATATCGACATAAAAAAATATCGATATAAAAAATATCGAAGGTCAGAAACAATCTACACCTAAGCCTATATATATATATATATATATATATATATATATATATAATATATATATATATATATATATATATATATATATATATATATATATATATATATATATATATACCTTTTTTTTTTAACCTTCTCACCCCCTGACCACCCCACGCAGAGGTGGCCACAATTCACTGATGAAGCCGCCCTCCGCAGTCGGCCTCCTCCAGAGATCATTCAAGGTAGTGATGTCCCAGGAGATTCTGGGGCAGGAATTGGAAGGACAGTGTAATAGAAATTGTGACACTGTCTCAGGGCCTCTCCGCATCTGGTACAAGTGGGGGATGTTGTCTAGTTTATATTGTATTTATGATTGTATTGTTGTAGGTTTGGGTGGTGCCCACACCTCAACCTTGCTAAGGAGATTTGTGAGTGTCTTTGGAGGTTGTTGAAGTCGGGGTTTATTTCGGGAGGGGGTGTGTTAAGGATGTTGTTTGGTGGTCTGTTTATCAAGTAGGAATGCGTTAGTTGAGTGTGAATATGTTTGGTTATTGTGGTATTGGGAGGGGATAGGGGAATGTGATTTTGGATTGGTTTGTAGAAAGTAGCTATGGATGATAGAGGTTGTTTTAGTCTGTGCTTAGTAGGTTGGAGAAGAGTTTTGTGGCATGGGTGTGTGAGTAGAAGGGTTTTTGCGTAAAACTGAGTGCCTATCATTTCGAGGTGGTTATTTAAAGGTAATATTTTGGTTTCATTATATAAGTTTTGTTGAAGGGTTGTGGGTGTGCATCCGGTAATTGTGCCGAGTGCTCTATTTCGTGTTATTTGAAGTTTCTTTAGGTTTTGTTTGGAGAGTATTGGGTGCCAGACAGGGGAGGCATAGTTGATGGTAGGGCGTATAAATTGTTTGTAGACGGCAACTGAGGTTTGTATGTTGTTGTTTATGTCTGTGTTGGCCACTGTTTTAAGGATGTTGAGTTTTCTGTTTGCGGCTGTAGTGGTGTTTTGGATGTGTTTGGTGAAAGTGAGGTGGCTGTGGAAGGTTAGGTTGAGAGTTTTGTTGAGGGGTATGGGTGTGTTATTTAGGAATTCTTGTGGGTGGGTGTTGGATAGGTGTCGGTCTGTTGTTATGAGGGTTATGGAGGATTTGTTTGGGGATCCCGTCATCCGGTTTTCTGTTAGCCATGTTTGAATGTGTGATAGGTAGTCTTGTGTGATTGTTGTTGCGGTATCGAGATTTTGGTGGAGGTGGCAATAGTTATGTCATCGGTGTATGAAGTAATGTAGGTGGGTGTGGTTTGGGGTTGTGAGAAGTCTGTTGTGTATATGTTAAATAGTGTGGGGGATAGTATAGCTCCTTGGGGTACTCCGTTTCTTATGTTTATAGTCCGAGATTTTTGGCCGTTTTGTTGTATTTGGGCGGTTTTTCCTGATAGGAAGTTGGCTAACCATTTCTTGATGTTTGTTGGGATAAGAGTTTTTGATTAGATTGTGTCTCGGGACAGTATCGAAAGCTTTATTTATATCTATTGCTACTAATATTGTTTTGTGATGTGGTTTATATATATATATATATATATATATATATATATATATATATATATATATATATATATATATATATATATATATATATATATATATATATATGTTTTCTCTATAGGGGAGGACGTAGTGCCGTTCGAAGCGATGAAAGTACCCCCATTGGGCTTAACCGCGGAGTGATAAGGTGTGCTAGACCATCCCGTTTCACTCCGTTGCCCTTTGGTTCGTTCCTTTTCGAGTTTCACCTTCTCAGAGGGTCTCTAGTGTACCCTCGTCCCACATGGGAGTGTCTATGCTCCCACTTCTCCTTCCCCCAACTCCCTTCTCACGTTCCTACATATTTACAAGAACTTACTCCTACATTACCTTTAAAAAAAAACAACAAAAAAATTGCGAAACATAGAACTGCCTCGGAGATGCTACGAGGGGCGGCATCCAAAGAATACCCCTGATCCACTCCTTCCCCCCTCACCACTTGGGAGTTGGTGGCCTCCGGTGACGGGGTTGGTGCCACCAAGACCTCTTTGCCGACTTGCCCTGGTGCACGATCTTCCTTTTTCATTAACTTCTGCAACATTCGTGGTCTCTATACAAATTTCCACTTTGTCGAACACCAAGTCTTTTCTTCTAGACCTCATCTCTTATTCCTAACCAAAACTCAGGTGTTTGAGTGCTCTGACAGCAACCCCTACTATGTTTCCTCCTACTGTCTCTATCCTCAATTTTCAGCCAAAGGCGGATGTTGCGCTTATGTGCGCTGCGCAACGATGTTGTCTGTTCTCGTGTCTCTACTTTGGAGTCTTCTGAATTCTCTACTTTATGGCTTAAACTTTCTTGCAATTCTACAACTAAATTTATCTGTTATGTCTACTTATCTCCTAACTCTACAGACTATCCAAAATTCTTCGACTATCTTAACTCCAAAATAGAACACATTCTTTCTTCTTCTCCTTTCTCCGAAATCATCATATTAGTTGATTTCAATGTTCACTACCGCCAAAGGCTTTCATCTAGTTCTCACGATCCAGCTGGTGAACTCGCCTTCCAATTTTCTATCTAGAACAACCTTGAGCAGTTGGAGCATCTCCCTATCCGTATCCCTGATCGCCTTGGTGATGAACCCAACATACTTGATCTTTTCCTAACTTCTTATCCTTCTCCTTACACTGTTAAACTCTTTCCTCCTCTGGGTTCATCCGATCACCTTCTTATCTCTGTATCTTGTCCTGTCTCTTCAAGTCTTCCGCAAGAACGGCCCCCGCCTTCGGCGAGGAGACACTTCTGGTATTTTGGTGCCACTAACTGGTCTGACTTGCGGTTGTACTTCTCTGATTTTCCATGGAATGATTACTGTTTCCGTAGGAGGGGTCCCTTGGAGTGTGCAGAGCGCATAACCGAGGTGATTTTCTCCTGCATGGAAGCGTACATTCCATATTCTTTCCCTTCTACTAAACCTAACAAACCTTGGTTTAACTCTGCTTGTTCTCGTGCTATCCGCCACAGGGATGCTGCCTTCAGGGACTACCGTCGTCTTCAAACTCCTGAAACTCATGCAACTTATATTTCATCCCGGAATCGTGCAAAATCTATCCTTCGTAACACTAAAAACTCCTTTCTCCCTAGAAAATGCAACAATCTTTCTGGTTCTACTTCCTCACGCCCTTTCTGGTATTTTGCTAAAAATGTCAACTCTAACTTTGTTTCTTCCTATTTCCCTCCTCTAGTATCTTCTAACGGTACAAATGCCGTTTTGCCTTCTTCTAAAGCTGAACTCTTCGCTCAAACTTTTGCTTCTAATTCAACCTTAGACGATTCCGGAGCTGTTCCTTCTCCTTCAACCCCCTCCAACTCATTTGTACCTAGAATTATAATTTCTTCTAAAGATGTCATTTCTGCTCTCTCTGAGCTTAACACTAATAAGGCGTACGGTCCTGACGGTATCCCTCCTGTGGTTCTCAAAACTTGTGCTTCCGAGCTTGCACCCTGCCTTGGTAAACTTTTTCGTCTATGTCTTTCTACTTCAACCTTCCCTTCTTGCTGGAAACGTGCGCTCATTCAGCCTGTGTCCGAAGAAGGGGAACCCCTCTCAACCCTCTAACTATCGTCCCATTTCTTTAACCTCCGTTCTTTCTAAAGTTTTGAATCTATCCTTAACAGGAAGATTTGGAAACATCTCAATTCTTCTAATCTTATCTCTGATTGCCATTATGGCTTTGGTAAGAAACGCTCTACTGGTGATCTCCTTTACCTTCTCTCTGACTCTTGGTCCTCCTCTCTTCTGGCATTTCGGTGAATCTTTTGCTGTTGCGCTAGACATATAGAAAGCTTTCGATAGAGTCTGGCACAAAGCTTTGATTTCCAAACTTCCCTCTTTCGGAATCTATCCTTTTCTCTGTGACCTTCTCTCTGATTTCCTTTCCGGTCGTTCTATAGCAGCTGTTGTAGACGGCCACCGCTCTTCCTTTAAATCTATTAATAGTGGTGTTCCTCAAGGATCTGTCCTATCCCCAACACTTTTTATACTTTTCATTAATTACCTTCTCTCTGTTACTTCATCTCCTATCCACTCTTATGCTGATGACTCCACCCTTCATTACTCTTTCCAATTTGAGAGGCGCCCTTCTCAACAACAGTACTAGATGCAAGGAGGGTTGCCTTGGAGCAGCTGACCTCTGATCTATCTCGTATTTCTAATTGGGGCAGAGAGAACATGGTTGTTTTCAATGCCACCAAAACTCAATTCCTCCATCTCTGTACTCGACACAATCTTCCACACAACTATAATATCTTCTTCGAAAACACTCAACTCAGACCTTCATCTGTTCTTAATATTCTTGGTGTTTCCTTTTCTCGTGATCTTTCTTGGAAAGATCACATTACCTCTCTTTCTAAACAAGCTTCTAAGAGGTTAGGTGTTCTGAGGCACCTTCAGTATTTCTTCACTCCACCCCAGTTTCTTGCTCTGTATAGGGGTGTTGTTCGCCCCTTGTATGGAGTATGCGTCACACATACTGGGGTGGTTCCACTCACACAGCTCTCCTGGAAAAGGTGGAGTCTAGGGCTTTTCGTCTTATCAACTCTCCTGCTCTCACTGATTTTCTCCAATCTCTTTCTGCCCGTCGAATTGTTGCGTCACTATTACAATGGACACTGCTCTTCTGAACTCTCTCGTCGCATACCTCCTCCACTGAGAAGGGGTCGTGCGACTCGATTTTCTACACAGTCTCATCCTTTCTCTGTCCAACTCTCTGACCCCAGACTTGACCGCTATGCTCAATCTTGCATATACTCTACTGGTAAAGTCTGGAGCACACTCCCATCTTCTATTTTTCCAACTTCCTATGACTTACACCCTTTCAAACGTCGTGTATCGGGTCACGATGGCCTTTAATATGACCAGGCTTCCGTCTTTCCCACTAACTTTGGTTGAACTTTGGTAGGCCTCTGGCCTTGCCCACCAGAGGTGATAAAAAAAAAAATATATATATATATATATATATATATATATATATATATATATATATATATATATATATATATATATATATATATATATATATATATATAGATAGATAGATAGATAGATAGATAGATAGATAGATAGATAGATAGATAGATAGATAGATAGATAGATAGATAGATAGATAGATAGATAGATAGATAGATAGATAGATAGATAGATAGATAGATAGATAGAGATAGAGATAGATAGATAGATAGATAGATAGATATATAGATAGATAGATAGATAGATAGATAGATAGATAGATAGATAGATAGATAGATAGATAGATAGATAGATAGATAGATAGATAGATAGATAGATAGATAGATAGATAGATAGAAGATAGATAGATAGATAGATAGATAGAGATAGATAAATAGAATAAATAGATAGATAGATAGATAGAAAGATAGATAGATAGATAGATAGATAGATAGATAGATAGATAGATAGATAGATAGATAGATAGATAGATAGATAGATAGATAGATAGATAGATTGATAGATTGATAGATAGAGATAGATAGATAGGTAGATACATACATACATACATACATACATACATACATACATACATACATACATACATACATACATACATACATACATACATTGATAGATAGATACATAAATAGATAGATACATAGATACACAGATAGATACATAGATAGATACATAGATATATAGATATATATATATATATATATATATTATATATATATATATATATATATATATATATATATATATATATATATATATATATATATATAGATAGATAGATAGATAGATAGATAGATAGATAGATAGAAAGTTAGATAAATAGATGGATAGACAGATAGATAGATGTAAAAATTTCATTTTTCAATGCTGTAAAGAGTCCTATAAATAATGAAAAAATTAAAAATTTAAAGTACATTTTTATATTGTTAATTTATACTTGCTCGTAAAATGCTTTTAAAAGGTTAACTTTGTTTTCTTTTTTCAAAAATAACAATGTATTTAATACAATAATAAAAATAACTTTAAATTTAATTCTTAACACGTTGAGTGCCATCTGACGCACCGGTGGTCATAAGGAGCAAAAAAAAAAAAACAAAAAAAAAACTTCATCCGATTCTCCTGAAAATTTAATATAGATAGTTTTTTTCCCGACGAAAAAACTCCATTCCTAACGTTTTTGCGAGAGAGTTTAAAGTTTAGAAGTTATTTCAAATTTGAGGTTTTTAAATCTACGGTGAGGCCACATAAAAAATTTTTTATGGTTTCAAATTTAGAGTGTGTTCTAAACTATTGGCTAAAATTTATTAAAAAGTTTTGCTTAGATGTAAGAAAAATTTTTATTAAATACTGACCAACTATCGAAAGTCAAAAATTGTTAAAAAAAAAATTTCCAACCTTTTTTTAAAAAAAATATTTTTAAAAAAAAAACTACAATGATTAGATAGTTCAATTTTGTGAGTTTATAGAGAATTGATAGGGCTAAAAATTCTTTCAATATATTATTCGATTTGATTCGGTATTTTTGAGATATAGCTATTCAAATAGGTCCATTTTTGTGCCAATTTTCAAAATTTTAAACGTTTGAGAAACTATATCTTTCTTCAAACAAATATTATTTTATATTTATAAACGTAAGAGACCTATCCCTTCTAAACAATATATAAAAATAAAAAAAATTGTTTTTTTTTAATAATTTTTTTCTCCGGAAAGTTATAATTTTTCAAAAAAAAATTTGAGGCCTATATTTTTTTCTATACGTGATATCAAAAATCTCTTTGTAAGCATCCAAAATTGGGGCTAAGATTGTTCAGTTAAATTTTCAGCTGGTTTGACCCCACTATTTTTCAATGCTGTAAAGAGTCCTATAAATAATGAAAAAATTAAAAATTTAAAGTACATTTTTATATTGTTAATTTATACTTGCTCGTAAAATGCTTTTAAAAGGTTAACTTTGTTTTCTTTTTTCAAAAATAACAATGTATTTAATACAATAATAAAAATAACTTTAAATTTAATTCTTAATAAATATTAAATTGACTTCTAACCTTTAAAGGATCCAATTGTCTTAAAGCTCCTTGTATTTGACCTTGAAAGAGAAGAGAAATCCCACTGTAGAATTTATAAACAGGGTCTCCGGAGAGTTTCTTACACCCATCCAGTGCCACTTCTTGCATCGCTTGATAATATTTTTCTCTCGCATAGTAGTGTATCTTACCCTTTTGATATATATATATATATATATATATATATATATATATATATATATATATATATATATATATATATATATATATATATATATATATATATATATATATATATATATATATATATAGCAACTACCTTGCAATTGTGCTGTTTATTAAGAAGTATAGGGTTAAGAATAGCTTTGCTCACTTATTATGTTTATTTCTTAAGCCTAATGGTATAGCACAGTCAAATTTTCATCATTTTTAATATTCTATCTTCACAACTACGGGATTTAGGCAAGGTTGATATTCATGAATTCTACAGTTTATTAAGTACTCATTATATAAGTTCTGAATTCAAAGAACTTCAAACCAACTTCATTCCCTTTATATCAAGACTTATTTGCTTTGTTTAGAAGAGAGGTGTTCTCAATATCTCCTTAATGGCACTATCTCGTGGCCTTACTGACTCTCTTGTCTGCGCTTACTCCTTTCGCCCTCACCCCTTTTGAATTTACCAATCACGTTCGTTTTTAATATCACGTGATATAAGTATGAGGAGTCGTGGTTCATTTCAATATAGTGGTGAACCCAGAATTTGGAAATTCTTAACTATAACTGGTACTTAAGAATTTTCCTTGCCATCGTCCCTCTTACATACTAATTACAACAATGCAAAGGAAAGTAGAAAGGAAGGATGTTTTAAATTACCAAAGTTCGTGGATAAGAGAAAACAATCTTAGTATTAGGGATCTAATATCTGAATTGGAATACTAATTACATCCGATACTCATTTGTTTTAATACCATTTTGGTTCCTGTAATATAATTATTATTGCTCATCCTCATTCTAAAATCAATCGATTCTATATAACACTATATGGTAATATGCCTTTATATTCCTTAGGTTTTCCACCTCTGTTCTTTCATTCTTTTCAAAATATACAGTATTATTCGTTAATTTACGGACCCGAGTAGCGGAGTTCTATCTTCCCCAGATTGTACTGTCTGTTTCTTACAAGCAATACTTTGCTTCCCTTAGATCCTACGGCATAAATATTTTCTTGTTTTTAAGGGTAGGTCTCAATGCCAGAGACTTCGAGATGAGGTATGTTAGTTTTTGAGCATAAGTTTTATAATCAAAATGAGGTTTGCTAATTTTGCTTTCAAGTAAAGCTCTTGGTATCAGCAGGTTTTGGCCAAACATCAGCATGGATGCAATAATTCCGCTATCTTCTATGTGAGCAGTTCTCAAACAAAACCGTGTAAAGGGTAGGAGATCAATCCACTTCTGTTTTTGGTCCTTAAGCAACTAAAGAGACTCTTATGGTAGACTACCAAGGCTCCAATTCTCTCTTGTGAATAGCTTCTTAACCTTACATGCTTTATTCCTAATATTTTGCACACACTTTCAAAAACCCCAGAAGTAAACTGAGGCCCTCTGTCGCTTATAAGCATTTTCATCACTCCTCCTATGGGGAACATTTTCCGTACCATAGTATCAACTATAGTTTCTTTTTCTACTTTTTTCAAAGGAAAATCTTATACATACCTGGAGTACCTGTCTAAAAAGGTTAATAAATATTTATACCCTCTGCATTCTGGCATCTTAAGAATGTCAATAAACTCAATATGAACTATTTCGAACTTCTAGGATACCTCCTGAAACTTTTTATATACTGGGTTGATGTTCTTCTTTAACAAAGATCACACGTTCTCACAAACTCTTTCACTTTTGCATTCATATTTTTACACACGAATTGTGATTTCAAGCTCTTCATAGTTCTTTGAACCCCTATGTGCCCCCTTCCATGGCAATACTCAATCACCTCCTTTTTGCACCTTTCAGGTACATGCACTCGATAATTACCCAGAGAAATATCAATATAAAGCTCTACTTCGGTATCTTTATATCAAAACTTTCTTTTCGCTAGATTTAATGCAGTTGCTTCTTCACTTGTAATATATTTTTTAATCCTTCTTCTCCTTCCTGAGCCTCCTTCGTTGTTTATTTCCATTCTAAATTTATTTAATGAATCGGCCGAACTAATTTTAAATATTTCTCTAAGTACAGCAACCTTCATTTTGGTTTCAAGGTAAGAGAGGTTCGATTTTGTACCCTTCTTTCTTGTGGTTTCTGAACTTTCATTTATTACATCGTCAAGGCAACCAGTCTTCTGGGTATTTAATTTACTACCCTACTCCTCTTCTAGACTGGCTACAATAAGCCCCTCCCCTCCTGTAGTAGACGTATTAACTTTCGAAGGGCCTGTAATTTCGATAGTCAAAACTCTATCTGCATCTCCTGCATCCTTATCATTGACCGGATTTTCTGAATAAATGGATAGGTAAACGGATAACAAGTTTCAGCTCCATTTACATATATATATATATATATATATATATATATATATATTATATATATATATATATATATATATATATATATATATATATATATATATATATATATATATATATATATATATATATATATATATATAATATATATATATATATATATATATATATATATATATATATATATTATATATTATATATATATTATATATATATATATATATATATATATATATATATATATATATATAATATATACGAGCCGACCGGGGCTCCGGCTCCGGCCAACCCCGGCTAAAAATAAGGGAAAATTGGGGTTTGCCAGACGGGTTTAAAATGGTAAATTATACTTAAGTGGACAGTCCAGTTTCAAAAAAAAAATTTAATTTTCAGACAACCCTACAGAAATTTTCAGAGTATATAGATTTTTACCGGTAAGAAAAGTCCATTTCTAGCGTTTTCCCGAGTCTATTACAGTTAATTTTTTTTTTTTTTTTTTTTTTTTTTTTTTGAAATTTGACTCTTTTTCAAAAGAATGGAGGGGCCAAACCTCTTTTTAGAATGTACTGAAAGATAAACTATTTATTTAAAATTCTATGAGCTACAAAAGTTTCAATTAGACTTTTGTTCCCAGAGTTATAGGAAAAATGTTATAAGCCAAAATCTGACAAACTATAGACAGAAAAATGTGTTGAAAACAAATCCAACTTTTTGGACAAATTTCTTTATAAAATTCAACTATAACATTTCTTATTTTTGATAGATGTATAGAGGAGGGGTGGGGCTACAAATTCCTCTATATGTTTTATTCGATGCTATTCGTTAGTTTCAAGATATAGCCTTCAAAAAGGTCCATTTTTGACCAAATTTCAAAAATTCTTAATGAGTGAGAGGATGTATCTCGCTTCAAACAAATAGCATTTAATAATGCACTAAATAAATGCTGTTGCCCTGTCCCTTCTCTAAACAATATCCACAGTAGTATATATAAAGCACTATCCCGGATGATCCGGTTTTTAAACCGGATAAACAACTCGAGAAAACGCACAGGC
Organism: Armadillidium nasatum; assembly: GCA_009176605.1. NCBI lineage: Eukaryota > Metazoa > Arthropoda > Malacostraca > Isopoda > Armadillidiidae > Armadillidium > Armadillidium nasatum. The sequence goes on from SEYY01003612.1 coordinate 21,816, forward strand.
GTTTTTCAGACAGCTCTTCAAGGGTATTGGTCGATCTTTGGTTTTTTTTCCCCAATTTTACCCAATTTTCACCCCAATTTTCACCAATTTTCTCCAATTTTAATCAATTTTCACCAATTTTTACCAATTTTCACCAATTTTTCACCATTTTTCACCAATTTTTCATCAATTTTCAACCTTTATGCCGCAATTTTGGGGCATAGCAGGATTGTAGGTGGTTTTTTACCCGGACAAACTATTTTTATCGCAACTTCATCCGGTTTTTATCCGTTCATCCGGTTTTTAAACCGGATTCTCGGTTTAATAAATTTTCATGATTGATATATCGAACGATATATCGAACGATATATCGACCGATTAATCGGCCGATATATTGATCGATTAATCGAAGCTACGTGGTCACATAAACTTGAATGACGTAATCACAAAATATATAACCACATTTTTTCTAAGTTATACATTTTCAAACTCCAGAACAAAAATTCATTTTACATAAGCAAATCCGAGATTCGATCTTGCGACCTTTTGCTCGCTGGGCAAGTATTTAAACAATTACGCTGCCGAGAGAACGCGAAGGAACGAACGAATTCATCTTTTTACTACAATAATTTTCTTATCATTGTCTGCATTTGGGTAAAAAAATTTGATAAGGTTTTTCGAACATGTTAATTATATATACAACGAAAAAAAATTAAAAAATAAATAAATAAATAAATAAATAAATAAAAGATAAATAAAAAATAAATAAATAAAAACAATAAAATAAATAAATAAATAAATAAATAAATAAAAAAATTTTAATAAAAAAAAATAAATAAAAAATAAAAAATAAAAAAAAAAATAAAAAAAAATAAAAAATAAAAAAATAAAAATTTTTAAAAAAATTAAATAAATAAATAAATAAAAAATTTAAAAAAAATTAAAAATAAATAAAAAAATAAATAAATAAATTAATTAAGAAATAAATAAATAAAAATAAATAAAAAATAAAAAATAAAAAAAATAAATGAAAAAAAAAATAAATAATTAAAAATATTAAAATATAAAAAACATTAAAATGATAAAAAAAACATTAAAAATAAATAAAAACATTTAAAAAACATTAAAAATAAATAAAAAACCTTTTAAAAAAATATTAAAAATAAACAAAAAACATTTAAAATAAAAAAACATTAAAAAATAAAATAAATAAAAAAAACATTTAAAAATAAAAGAAAAATTAAAAATAAATAAAAACATTTAAAATAAAAAAAAAATAAAAAGATAAAAAAAAACATTAAAATAATTAAAAAAAAACATTAAAAACATGATTTTAATTACCCTAGTTTACCTACTTTAGTTAGTTTACCTAGTTCACGAGGGCCCACAAGGCATGTAATTCCCTAAAGCAGCTAAAACAGGTAACACAGACCAAGCAACTAAACTAGTTAGGATATTTTACCTACTTTGGCGACGTTAAGACCTTTAGGTGGCGGTGTTTACTAGCATAAACCATCCAAAACAGCTAAAGTAACCTAAATAGGCTAAATAAAATATAAACATTTAATGAAAAACAAAAAACAAAATAACTAAAATAAAATAGGGCGCAAAATACTCTATTTCACCTACCTTACGTATGACACCTAAGACACGTACGGCCCATAAACCTCCAAAGCAACCCAGCTATCCAACCCGAATCACCGAAAACAACAGTACAAATCACGAAATCATTCGAAATTCAAGCAAACATACGCACCCACACACACATACACACACACATCTATACATACACACACATACACACACGCACACATACACAAACACATATCCATAAGCACAAAAGGACAAACTCAATCGCACAAAAGCACAAAAACCCCTATCTCCAGCATCACAATGCACAAGTCACCATAACCAAATACACAAAACTCACTTATACCCAACGCCCAAGTCACAAAAACACCAATTTGAAAGGTATAATTTACATAAAACACTTATCTCAACCACACAAATTACATATTTCACCTAAATTCATTACCACATCTCACACAAGCAACATCTTCAAAGGCACAACATACAAAATCATTAAACTCAGACACACAAAGAGCAAATTTTCTCATCAGCATCATCGCAGACATAAAAACACTAATCTCATTTACACAAACCACAAAAGCACTAACCTCCATCAGCATAAAACACAAAAATAATAGACAATCACAAAAAAAGGTAAGTTCTCATAAATTCAACATCACAAATTACAAATTCCACCTAAATTCACAAACACCTCTCACAAAACTGTAAACTCAAACACATAATCATAAAACACACTTAAGTCCAGCGTTACAAGACACAAGTTCACCAAAGTCTAAGATGCAAAGTTCAAAAAACTCTCAACCTCACACTCAAGATCTTCAAAACAACAGACTCAAACCACAATAGCATTAAGCATAACACAGTTCTCGTCAGCAGCACAAATAACACAAACAACATTTTTCGGGACACCAATTACTGGCAAATATGCACAACTGCGCATAGACACAGCATAGCAAACCACAATAATAACAGCAAATTCATGAACACAAAACACAAAGCTGACATAATTTCAAAAATACAGGTCGCAGAAACACTATTTTCGTACACACAATCAACAAAAAAAATCACTTAATCTCATCAATTCAGCACCACAATTAGCCAAGTTTTCAACCATACAATTCACAAAAACACTTAACTTCATTAACACAAGCCACAAAAATCAAACTCAAATAACCAAAAGTTCATAATTCAAACAAGCAAAGTCCAAAAATTCATTTAATTTCCACATCATAGAGCACTAAGCACCAAATTCACATATACCATCCACAAAAACTCGCTTCTCAACAGCATTATATATCACAAAAGACACCATAATCAAACACAGAAAGCACAAATTTACTTAAATCTACAACCACAGGTCACAAAAAATATCAGGTTGAAGTATGCAAAAACACAAAATTTCACAGAACTCAAACATTACAATTCACAGAACATTGAATTCAATTTCATAACCACAAAATTCAATCAAATTTTCACAAGTACAAGTCACAAAACATCATTTTCAGGGGTACCAATCACAAATCACCAAGCTCAGGCACATAAATCACAACAACAACACAATCCAGCAAGATAAATCACAATAGCACCAAGCTTCAAACACACAGCACACAAAAATTCACATAATTCACCAGCTCAGTTCACATAAAAAGCATCATAACCAAGCATGCAAAGCACATATTTTACTAGCCTACAACAACACAAGCCACAAAGTCATCAAATTCAACCATACAAAAAAAAAAAAAAAAAAAATTTATCGATACACACCACAAAATACTATTCTCAAGCACTCTAGCCACAAAAAAACATTTATTTCAGCAACACAAATCACAAAAAAATAAAACAAACTCAAGTAAACAAACCCCAAAATTCATGTAATTTCTCCATCATATATCACAAAGCAACAAACTCAAGTCCACAAAATCACTCAGTTTCGCTAATACAGATCACAGAAGCATCATTCTCAAGCACTCTAGCCACAAAAAAAAACATTTATTTCAACAACACAAATCACAAAAAAAAAAACTCAAGTAAACAAACTTCAAAATTCATTTAATTTCTCTATCATAGATCACAAAGCAACAAACTCAGGCCCACAAAAACACTCAACTTCACTAATACAGGCCACAGAAACACCCTTTGCAAGCACATAGACCACAAAATCACTCAATTTCATTAAAACAGGCCACATAAACATCATTCTCAGGCACACAGGCCACAAAAATCATTCGTTTTCATCAACACAAATCACAAAAACCATCCTTAGTCACACAAAAACTCATGTACTCACATACACACGCACCCACCTGCACAAAAACATTTATTTTTCATCAACACAAGTCGCAAAAGCCCAAACTCAACTAAACAAAGGCTAAGATTCAATTAATTTTCTCCATCACAGATCACAAAACAACAAACTCAAATCCATAAAATCACTCAACTTCACTAATACAGGCCAAAGAAACACCATTCTCAAGCACATAGACAGCAAAAGCACTCAATTTCATTAAAACAATCCACAGAAACATCATTCTCAGGCACACAGACCACAAAATCACTCAATTTCATCAACACAAATCACAAAACACCATCCTTAGTCACACAAAAACACATACACACATGCTCAAGCACCCACCTGCACAAAAACATTTATTTTTCAGCAACACAAGTCACAAAAGCCCAAACTGAACTAAACAAAGCCCAAGATTCAATAAATTTTCTCCATCACAGATCAGAAAGCAACAAACTCAAGTACATAAAATCACTCAACCTCACTAATACAGACCACTCTCTGGGTGAGAAGGGGTGAGAAGAGAGTGACTGAACATAAGTTTGCTTTTCTGCTTGATTGTGCTTTATGACTTGCTTTGAGAAATATGCTTTGTGTATTGTGACGGAAAACTTAAGTTAATTTTGCGTATTGTGAATCTGAGTTTGTTGTTTTTTGTTATCTATGCTGTTGAGTTAAATGAATTTTTGAGCTTTGTTTAGTTGAGTTTAGACTTTTTGTGATTTGCGTTGCTGAAAATAAGTATTTGGAATTTGTATGAATTTGATTGAGAATGATGTTTTTGTGATCTGCTATGGTAAAAAATGAGTGAATTTGTGGGAATGGGTTTGCTGATTTGTGATCTATGATGAAATTAAACGAAATTTTGGTTTTTGTTTACTTGAGTATGGGTTTTTGCGGCTTGTGTTGATGAAAATAAATGTTTTTGTGCAAGTGGGTGTGTGTGTATGTGTATGTGTGCGTGTTTTGTGTGACTAACGTTGGCGATTTGTGACTTGTGTTGATGAAGTTGAGTGAATTTTGTGGTCTATGTGCTTGAGAAGGGTGTTTGTGTGGTCTGGATTAGTGAAATTGAGTGATTTTTTGCTGTCTATGTGCTTGAGAAGGGTGTTTGCGTGGTCTGTTTAGTGAAATTGAGTGATTTTTGCTGTCTATGTGCTTGAGAAGGGTGTTTCTATGGTCTAGTTTAGTGAAATTGAGTGATTATTTGCTATATATGTGTATGAGAAGGGTGTTTGTGTGGTCTGATTTAGTAAAATTGAGTAATTTTTGTTGTCTATGTGCTTGAGAAGGGTGTTTCTGTGGTCTGATTTAGTGAAATTGAGTGATTTTTGTCGTCTATGTGCTTGAGAAGGGTGTTTATATGGTTTGGTTTAGTGAAGTTGAGTGATTTTATGTACTTGAGTTTGTTGCTTTGTGATCTGTGATGGAGAAAATTAATTGAATCTTGGGCTTTGTTTAGTTGAGTTTGGTTTCTGTGACTTGTGTTGCTGAAAAATAAATGTTTTTGTGCAGGTAGGTGCGTGTGTATGTGTGTATATGTGTTTTGTGTGACAGGATGATGTTTTGTGATTTGTGTAGATGAAACTGAGTGATTTTGTGGTCTGTGTGCCTGAGAATGGTGTTTCTGTGGATTGTTATAATGAAATAGAGTGTATTTGCTGTCTATGTGCTTGGAAATGGTGTTTTTGTGGTTGGTATTAGTGAGGTTGAGTGATTTTATGTACTTGAGTTTGTTGCTTTGTGATCTGTGATAGAGAAAATAATTGAATCTTGGGTTTTGTTTTACTTGAGTTTGGGCTTTTGTGACTTGTGTTGATGAAAAATAAATGTTATTGTGCAGGTGGGAGCTTGTGTATGTGTGTATATGTGTTTTTGTGTCGCTAAGGATGGTGTTTTGTGATTTGTGATGATGAAAATGAGTGATTTTTGTGGCCTGTGTGCCTGAGAATGATGTTTCTGTGGCCTGTTTTAATGAAATTGAGTTATTTTGTGGTCTATGTGCTTGAGAATAGTGTTTTTTAGGGATTCTCTGTGGCGTGAAACCCTTGAAAACGCTTATGCAGATAAATACTGCTTTTGCCAAAAATAAACCTAAATCTTCTAAAAGTTTAGCCTACAAATTAATAAAAGGAAATAATACAAAAGAACTCACCATTTAAATTGTTCTGCAAATTCTATTATGAAATTGGATTTTCTTTGATTTCCAAAAGTAAATTATACTTGGATGAGTGGCTTATTCGTTTAAGCGCATAAGTAAATTTTAACTGTAACTTTCAGCCAATGTAGAAACATAAACTAAAACCCAAGCAAGAACTTACAAATCTCTGATCCAAAACCCAAGGCCTAGAGTAAACAATAATTCACATCAATCATACAAATCAAGTTAATAAACTATCCCAACCCAAGCAATCAAAAGTCAATTTTAATACAAATAGTAGGTTTTAAGAGGTATGAGGGAAGAGTAGCTCAAGTTAGTCCCCAACTTCTTTCACAAAGCCTTATAAGAACTCTTTCCTAAGGTTTGTACAGAATATATAACTACAATTAGGCTATATTAGTTTAAATAGTTAATACATTACGTTCTGGAAGATATCTTAAGTCAATATGGGCGATGTAGTTAAAAAATATGTTAAACATAACTGCCAAAGTGATTTACACCGACATCGTTTTTAATAGCAAGTAAATCAGTAAACAACAACCTCGCTTTTAAGCGTGTAACTAGTGATAAACATGGAGTGTTGCCATTTTTTTAATAGATTCTTTAGGGAGATTTAGATACTTCCTAAATCATCGATTAAATATAAAATATACGGATTCTCAATAGTTTCTTTGGCCTGTTTTAGTGAAGTTAAGTGTTTTTGTGGGCCTGAGTTTGTTGCTTTGTGATCTATGATAGAGAAATTAAATGAATTTTGGAGTTTGTTTACTTGAGTTTGGTTTTTTTTGTGATGTGTTGTTGAAATAAATGTTTTTTTTTGTAGCTAAAGTGCTTGAGAATGATGCTTCTGTGATCTGTATTAGTAAAGCTAAGTGATTTTGTGGGCTTGAGTTTGTTGCTTTGTGATATATGATGGAGAAATTACATGAATTTTGGGGTTTGCTTACTTGAGTTTGTTTTATTTATTTTTTTATTTTTATTTTTTTTTTTTTTGTGATTTGTGTTGCTGAAATAAATGTTTTTTTGTGGCTAGAGTGCTTGAGAATAGTATTTTGTGGTGTGTATCGATGAATTTTGTTTGTTTGTTTTTTTTGTATGGTTGAATTTGATGACTTTGCGGCTTGTGTTGTTGTAGGCTAGTAAAATTTGTACTTTGCATGCTTGGTTATGATGCTTTTATGTGAACTGAGCTGGTGAATTATGTGAATTTTTGTGTGCTGTGTGTTTGAAGCTTGGTGCTATTGTGATTTATCTTGCTGGATCTGTGCGTTGTTGTTGTGATTTATGTGCCTGAGCTTGGTGATTTGTGATTGGTACCCCTGAAAATGATGTTTTGTGACTTGTACTTGTGAAAATTTGATTGAATTTTGTGGTTATGAAATTGAATTCAATGTTCTGTGAATTGTAATGTTTGAGTTCTGTGAAATTTTGTGTTTTTGCATACTTCAACCTGATGCTTTTGTGACCTGTGGTTGTTGATTTATGTAAATTTGTGCTTTCTGTGTTTGATTATGGTGTCTTTTGTGATATATAATGCTGTTGAGAAGCGAGTTTTTGTGGATGGTGTATGTGAATTTGGGGCTTAGTGCTCTATGATGTAGAAATTAAATGAATTTTTGGACTTTGCTTGTTTGAATTATGGACCTTTGGTTATTTGAGTTTGAATTTTGTGGCTTGTGTTAATGAATTTAAGTGTTTCTGTGAATTGTATGGTTGAAAACTTGGCTAATTGTGGTGCTGAATTGATGAGATTAAGTGATTTTTGTTGATTGTGTGTACGAAAATAGTGTTTCTGCGACCTGTATTGTTGAAATTATGTCAGCTTTGTGTTTTGTGTTCATGAATTTGCTGTTATTATTGTGGTTTGCCATGCTGTGTCTGTGCGCAGTTGTGCTTATTTGCCGGTAATTGGTGTCCCGAAAAATGTTGTTTTTGTTATTTGTGCTGCTGACGAGAACTGTGTTCGGCTTAATGCTATTGTGGTTTGAGTCTGTTGATTTGAGGATCTTGAGAGTGAGGTTGAGAGTTTTTTGAACTTTGCATCTTAGACTTTGGTGAACTTGTGTCTTGTAACGCTGGACTTAAGTGTTTTGTGATTATGTATTTGAGTTTACAGTTTTATGAGAGGTGTTTGTGAATTTAGGTGGAATTTGTAATTTGTGATGTTG
>SEYY01003613.1:0-2500 GCA_009176605.1 Armadillidium nasatum
ATTAATTTTGAAAATCAAATACCATGCTCCATTTTATAACTAATTTCAAATTTAATTTCAAATCCTTAATTAAGATAAACAGAGAAATCTGAAAATATGAGTTAAAAAGGCTTATCCCTATCGCTATTTGATTTCTGACAATGACCTCTAAGTACTTAAAGCACAAAGTCCAAAATAGAAAATGAATTTGCAATGGGCCATAGTTTGCATAGTAATTGGTAAAAACCCGCGCGCGCCAAAAGAGCGCGCCAAAATAGCGCTACAAAAAGAAAAAGAAAAAAAAAAAAGAGAAAAAAAAGTTTTTTCGGAGAATATGAAATCGTGTGAATTTAAAATAAGCTATCGTCATTCTTATATATACGAGTGTATAATAATGTATACTATAGCTCTATATATATATATATATATATATATATATATATATATATATATATATATATATATATATATATAGTATTATATATATATATATATATATATATATATATATATATATCATATATCATAATATATATATATATATATATATATTATATATACTATATATATATATATATATATATATATATATAGTCTAATATTGGACTCGAACCAACAACCTTTAAGATGGTAAGTCTAGCGCGTAACCACTATGCTACGGCAGTACAAAAAGAAATTGCATTGGAACTTGCTCATGAACATTCACGACGTCAAGCCCAAAGGACTCCCCCGACTGCAACTCGAGCAAAGGGCAACGAGGTCAAAGGTCGAATCTTAAAGTTTGCTATAACCTCTCACAGACTATTTCTATATAGAAAATAATGTTTGCTATTGGACGTTGTGAATGTAAATCATGAGCAAGTTCCAATGCGTCATTTTTGTACTACCGTAGCATAGTGGTTTGCGCGTTAGACTTACCATCTTAAAGGTTGTTCGTTCGAGTTCAATAGCAGACATTTTTTTCTATATAGAAATAGTCTGTGAGAGGTTATAGCAGACTTTAAAATCTTGTATATATATATATATATATATATATATATATATATATATATATATATATATATATATATTATATATATATAGATATATATTATAGTATATATATATATATATATATATATATATATATATATATATATATATAATATCAATTGCGGGAAGATAAAGAAGACTTGCCACCTCAGGAGTCAAACCACTACATGTTGCAATTGAGAATCACGTACTCGTCGTTTTACCGCTGAGCCATCCTCAAAGCCAAAATATTTGATACAATAGCAGCTCAAAGCTTCTCGTAGTGTACATTTCACCAGGTTTTTACTCTCTTCCTTGCCTCGATCATTCAGATTTAAATCTATTTTTTTAGATAAGTTAATTAATTTATATTTTACCAATAACTTTTATTATTTATTATTAGGCTGAAATAAAAACTTACGTTTTTTGAAAGTAATTATAAATGAATCGATTTTGTGAGCAAACTTTTTACTAATTTTGTTTAGGTAATTATGTGAATGAATTTCTGCCGAAAGTGATTAAGTTAATAAGTTCAAAATTTTTAAGCCTAATTAATAGCTCCTAAATCCGAGTTTTAGGTTTTCTTAAATAGAAATATAGAAATTAATTGTATTAGGGAGAAAATTGGTACGTTGAACGAGATAAGCCATTCTGAATTTTATGATAGAAATTAATAAATAAATTTCATAGCCTTTAACGTTTAATTAAAAACTGTTAACCAAAAGATAAAAGGAACCCTCCTAATTATATTTTATTTCCAAGAACAGTTGCAGCGAAGGAACTGCAAAGAGGGAGAAAAAAGTAGAATAAAGAAAGATGGAAATAAAAATAAAAGGAGGTGTATTTAAAACTGTTTGTTTAAGAGTTAAAAGTGTGAATGAAGAGAAAAGAGAAGAAGGACATGTTTGATAGGAGAAAAGAATGGATATTTGTGCTTTGAGTGACATTTAACTTAAAGGCAGAAGAGAAGAATGTTTTGGAAGCTACAGTGACCTAGTTTCAGTGGTGAGTGAGAAAGTCAGAGCTAGAGAAGATGCAGCAATAATTATGGAAGTTGAACCGTAGGAAATTGTGAAAGAAAGTAAATTATTACTTCAAAATTAATGTGGGTAAAAAGGAAATTGAGAAATGTGCAACAAATAAGGAAGGATGAAATCACAAACTCTGACGAAAATGAAATTAATATTTTCAGGTTTGGGTATCTTACAGGTGAAATGTCAACATAAAAATGGGTAGTGTTGTGGAGTGACTGATGAGATTATTCAATATTTACTTGCAGATATATATAGATTGGCAAAAGTGTCTTGTTCTAATTTATAAGGTAAAGGGAAACAAAAAGAAATGCTCTAATTACAAAGGAAAAAGGTTATTGAGCGTAGTTGGTAAAGTATATTAATTAGTGTTAAAAAAAAGTTAAGAGTTTTACAAATAAACAGATTGTGGAAGAACAATGTAGATTTTAGAGATTGTCGAGGGTTTGTATATATCAGGTGTTTACTTTGAAAATGCT
>SEYY01003613.1:7500-22500 GCA_009176605.1 Armadillidium nasatum
CTGAGGCGCCTTCAGAATTACTTCACGCCACCCCAGTTGCTTGCTCTGTATAGGGGTGTTGTTCGTCCCTGTATGGAGTATGCTTCGCACATCTGGGGTGGTTCCACACATACAGCTCTCTTAGAGAAGGTGGAGTCAAGGGCATTTCGTCTCATCAACTCTCCTACTCTTACTAACTCTCTTCAATCTCTTTCTGCCCGTCGAATTGTTGCGTCACTCTCTCTTTACTATCGCTATTACAACAGACACTGCTCTTCTGAACTCTCTCGTTGCATACCTCCTCCATTGAGAAGAGCTAGTGCGACACGCCTTTCTACACATTCTCATCCTTTCTCTGTCCAACTCTCCGACCCCAGACTTAACCGCTATGCTCAGTCTTACATATACTCCACTGGTAAAGTCTGGAACACACTCCCTTCATCTGTTTTCCCAACTTCCTTTGACTTGCATATTTTCAAACGCCGTGTGTCTGGACACGTCGGCCACCATCGACCATGATTATAGACCTTTCCCAACTCCGGTGGAATTTGGTAGGCCTCCTGGCCTTTGCCCACCGGAGGAGACATAAAAAAAAAAAAAAAAAAAAAATATATATATATATATATATATATATATATATATATATATATATATATATATATATATATATATATATATATATATATATATTATATATATATATATATATAATATTGAATTTTCAAGTCTGCTATACTGGGAATCGAACCATCGACCTCTTGGATGGTAAGCAAGAACATTACCTCCAAGAGGTTGATGGTTCGATTCCCAGTGTAGCAGACTTGAAAATTCAAAGTATTTTAATCCACGAGTAGTTAGTGGATTTAAAAAGATTTGATATATATATATATATATATATATATATATATATATATATATATATATATATATATATATATATATATATATATATATATATATATATATATATATATATATATATATATATATATATCAAAGCACGAAGATTCATCTTTAAAAAATAAATTAGTTTTCTTGTTTTTCAATTGAAGACAAAATCGTTGGTTTGGAAAAGAGAGATTAGATCTTCTGTCGTCAAAATATATAAATTGGTTTATGTAATTGAATATAAGTTTTAGGTTGACTGTGTAACGGAAGATTGCTTTCTCTTATTCATTATGTGCCTTGAAATAAAGATTGTCGTAGGAGTGAAAAAATGTGAAGGAAAGAGCTGTGTTTCAAATGAAAGAGGCAAATCTGATGTACACTCACTTTATCTATTTTTTCAAATACCAGTGAACAAATGTAACTAAGCATGTTATTTATTTATTTCAAAAGGCTACTAAGCAAGTTATTTATTTATTTATTTATTTGTTATTTCGTATGTACTAACCTTGACATCCAATAGGAAATGGGACCAAGGTCCTTCGTAGGAGGAAAAGATCCTTTTTTCATAAAAGAAAAGTATTGGTTATTAATGTTGTAATTTGCAGTAATTTTCTTAATTTTTATTCCATTCTTAATTAAAAGCAAAAGTCTTTATTGGGTGAGTTCTAAAATATAAAATTCTCTTATAGTTTGTTTTGCTTTGCCAATTTCTCGAATAATATATAATTGTATATGCCCCCACCTTGAAAAGGGCCCTCCCTGCCCGTGAGTGGTGGCGAACTGATAAAAAAAAACGAAAAAAAAGTTTAAAAAAAAAAAAAACCAAGAGTGGTAGGTTCTAGGTTAAAAAAGTAGGTTGTATCGCTCCTCAAACAATATAAAAAAAAACAATGATATTTTTTTTATTATTATTATTTTGTCATTTTTTTTCCTAGAAAAATTCAAAAATAAAATTTTATAATTGAGTTTTCTATTATTTTTCTTTGGAGGTAATTGTGAGAGTTTTTTTAAAGGTCATATATATATATATATATATATATATATATATATATATATATATATATATATATATATATATATATATATATATATATATATATATATATATATATATATATATATATATATATATATATATATATATATATATATATATATATATTACGGACAACCACTTCTGGTTTTGAAGAAAAAACTGTAGTACTAACAGTTCTCTCTTTTAAAGGGTTTTTTTCGCATAAGCAACTATTTGACCAATGGAACATTGGAAACATGGCTGTTAACTCAAAAAAAATTAAAAATATTTACAACAAAATTTAACTTTCGATATTAAATTTTTCAACTTTCCAGAAAATAAAATGACCAAAAAAAATAAACATGTTTTTTCTTGACATTGTTTGGAGGAGGGATGAACCTAAATTTTTACTTAGAACAAATCTCTCTGTTACAATTTTTTCCCTTGAAATTTTGGTACTCAAATTCTGGCTCTAAATTTAGCACCTCAAAACAAACTGACAAAATCGAGGTTGTAAAATCCGTAGAATTAATTTTCTGCTTTTTATTTCAATCAAATATCAAAAAACTGTAAGAAATTATTTCAAAATTTCCTGTACTTTCCCTCCAAAATCAAAATCTTCCCTTCTGAATCCTGGAAGACAGAAACTGTTTGGGTTTTAGAGAGAATTGGACAGTGGACACGTAGGTTCAAATAATTGCACAGTTGACATTAATGATCCAATAATAATTGAACAATGAACACTAAAGGTCAAATAATTGGACAGTTTACACTAATTATCCAATAAATAATTGAACAATGAACACTAAAGGTCAAATAATTGGGCAGTTTACACTAATTATCCAATAAATAATTGAATAATGAACACTAAAGGTCAAATAATTGGACAGTTTACACTAATTATCCAATAAATAATTGAACAATGAACACTAAAGGTCAAATAATTGGACAGTTTACACTAATTATCCAATAAATAATTGAACAATGAACACTAAAGGTCAAATAATTGGACAGTTTACACTAATTATGTAATAAATAATTGAACAATGAACACTAAAGGTCAAATAATTGGACAGTTTACACTAATTACCCAATAAATAATTGAACAATGAACACTAAAGGTCAAATAACTGGACAGTTGACACTAATGGTCCAATAAATAATTGAACACTAAAGGTCAAATAATTAGAGAATTTACACTAAGGTTCAAATAATTAGAAAGTGGACACTAAGGTTCAAATAATTGGATAATAAACGCCAAGGTTCAAATAAAAAGGTTTAATTAAAGGTTCTTAAAAATCTTATAAATTAAAAAGTTATTTTAATTAACAGTCAATATTAATAAAAAGAATAAAGCTTTATACAACAATAAATATAAGAACCTGCAATTAATATAATAATAATTTTCTCTGTGATATTAGTAACAACAATTGTGACGAAATAATAATTGCTTATTACCAAAATTAACCATTTTTATGCTTAAAAATATATATATATATATATATATATATATATATATATATATATATATATATATATATATATATATATATATATATATATATATATATATATATATATATATATATATATATATATATATATATATATATATATATATATATATATAAACTCATTGGTAAATAAATATATTACTTACTGATTTTGTGGTTTAGAGAATTTTTATATGAACAAAAGCTAATTTTTTTTTTATTATTTATTTTTTATTTATTTTGTGTTATTTATTTTTTATTATTTTTGTTGTATATGAGTGAATTTTTATAATTCATAAATCTCTTGGGTCTTTATGTACAAATATATTTTTACATTGATCCTTAAAATTAAAGTTTGAGAAAATATATGCATATAGTCCTATTATATTAGATGAAGAAAATAATGTGAAAAAGTTGCTTCACAAATTATCTTGACTCTTTCTTGCTTTATTAAACATTTTTATTTTACTTTTTATAAGAGACAGTAAATTAAAAAAGCAATTCAGTAAGTTTTTTCGCTTTTTTTTTTTTTTTTTTTCTATAAATCTTCATAAATGTTCCCATTGGACTTTACATCTTTGTCCGCTATCCGTCTAAGATCGGGCAACTAACGAACGTTTTCAAGAGTTTGAGATCGGCAAGGGATTTAAGACAAATTAATGTTGGAACCAATATGGCGGCTGTGCTTTCGGTCCGCTAATGATAATGGCTCTTATGAGCCTGAGAGATGTGCGAAATGGCCAGCATTGCAGAGTATTTCACTCAATTTTCATTTTGTTTCATTTCGTGATGTTATTTTATTTTCCTTCATCGAAAATACGAGGAATTAAATTAAATTTAACTGAAAGGAAATATTATTTTTTTTTTTTATTTTTTTTTTTTATTTTTAAATACGTTCATAATTATAAGAAGTAATTTAAAATAAAATTTTAAAAATCAAAACTGAGCGATTGTTTTTGAAGAAAAAAAAATTGAAGGAAAGTCGAAAACTTAAGTTTTTAATTTTACGAAAGACTATTTCCAAAAAAAAAAAAAAAAAAAAAAAAAAACCAGTTTGAAGGCGTTCGTTTCAATTAATAGCTTAATTCCCAATTTTTTTAAAGTCTTCCTCAGAAATAAAATTAGAACAGATTGGTTCTACAAATATTGAGAAAGTAACGAAAAGGAAATCAGTTTTATTTCCCTCACCCCCCTACGTACTTTTTTGTAGAATCCCCCCTTAACTACTCCCTTCAAACTTCCCCCCCCCCCAGCTTCCAACACCCAACCAAAATCCTTAACTTGTTGGTAACGAAAATATTTAAAGAGAAAATATATATACCTATACTCGTATAGGAAAAAAATAAAGAAAAGGAATGAGCGACTTGAATTTTATAACATCGTATTTTTCTTTCGTAAACTTTAAAATACAAGAGTAAAGTCGATCAGTAGAAGGGGTTTAGGGGGGGGGGTGAGAGAGAGGTGGGGTACATCGATAGAAATAGAAAGGAAAAGGAGAAAAGAGGTGAAATTTGTTAACATATTCCCTTAATTTAAAAGATATATAGTGGAAAAAAAAAGTAATTTTCTTATTTATTATTGGAAAAAGGATTAATTTCAAGTGATTAACGTGATTGGCTCTAAAAAATTTCTAATTTAATTCTTAATTTTATTTCTTTCATAAAATTAAATTCGTTTTAAACTTCTTTTTATGTCTTTAATGAAAGAACCTTTTAATTTTAAATATATATATATATATATATATATATATATATATATATATATATATATATATATATATATATATATATATATAATATATATATATATATATATATATATATATATATATATATATATATATATATATATATATATATATATCCGCATCCATATCATAATCATCCACACTTGACGAAAATTCTATATCCGAAAATCATATATCCGCAAATGAGAAAATATGACATGCGATCCATCACTAATTATATATATATATATATATATATATATATATATATATATATATATATATATATATATATATATATATATATATATATATATATATATATATATATATATATATATATATATATATATATATATATATATATATATATAATATAATTTGTGAAAATACTTTTCCATTTTAATTTACTCCCAAAGTTCCAAGTGGTAAAAGTATTAATTAACGAGTGTCTCACTAATATCTTCAGACCCACTCTTCATTTTCCTACTGTACCCAAACAAAAAATATACTTAAATCTTTTGTATATAGGATCACTTACATCTCAACTTAATAGAAATATTCTCTCTATAATTGAAGTTACATTCCCGCGACTCCAGTTCATTCTTATAAATTATAACTTCTCTCAATTTATAGTTTCTTCAGACACAAAGAATCTCACCCAATCTTCATTAATTTATCTATTTAAGAGTGCTAGCTGTAATGCGGCATATGTTAACCAGACTGGTCTATAATTGAAAGTAAGGATTGATAAGCATAAAGGAGTTTCCTTTAGAACAGACTATCCTCTTTGCTCTCCTGTACACTCTGCCATAAAAGACCATGGACATACCCACACTTTTTCTTCATTAATTTTCTCTGTTCTTTAAGTATAGAGAAATCGGAAGAAGAAAAAGAGTGGCTATCTCCATTGTCTCTTATGGCAGCGTGTTCAGGAGAGGAAAGAGGAAGGTCAGTTCTGAAGGAAACTCCTCTATGCTTATTAATCCTCACTTCAAATGTAGACCAGTTTGTCCTACATATGCTGCATTTCAGCTGGCACACTTAAATAAATAAATTCATGAGGACCTGAGAAGCAATTCCCTTCCATAGTCATCACTTCATAATGTTTAAGGATTAAGTTAAGGGTAGAATAACAGGTAGTTGAAAGTTACTTAAAAAGTGCTAGAAATATTTAAAGTCTAAACTGCTATAAGAAGTTCCCTAAAGAGGGTGAATCAAGAGCAAAATGGGTCTCCGCCCCAAGAGAGAAGAAAGAGTGACAGAAACACTCTGAAAATGCAACTGTCTTAGAACAACAGTAGTGACTGACCCACGTGCTTGAACTAAAAAGTTCAATTCCTCGAATAGGACAATGTCAGTGAAGTGCAAACTTTATTTAAAAAAAAAAAAAAAATACACGATTGGTCAGATTCTCATCCGAGTGCAAAATGGGGAATCTGCCCATAAAAAGTGCTTACGAAAAAACCCGTCAAGGAGACTTCTCCTCTCCTCTTTTAATGAGAAATGGGGCTCCGCTTCTTCCTTTTCTAGGAGAGTGGTGGTTCTGCCACCGAAACAAGCCCAGGAAAGAGCTTGAGAACTTCCAGTTTCCCTTCGAAACTGGAAGTGGTGGTTAGAAAAGAGTTAGGTTGATACAAGTGGTGCATCAAGAGTTTTGTTCCCCATTGGGAACGGGTCTCGACCCTCATTTAGGAGGAAAAAATGGGTAGGTTCCCAACCAAGGGCAAAATATGGGCTTTACCTTCAAAAAGGACTATAAAGTTAAAAGGGCTAACCGAGGATTCGGACTGTAAAATGGGACCTGACCCTCATCTGAGTACAAAATGAGAGTTTTGCCCCAGAAAAGGGGTTTAGCAAAGAATCTGTTAAGGAGGTGGTCCACATCTTTGGAGGTTAAATTAGGGTTCTTACACCAAAGCGAGAAGTATCACTTTCTGATGTTTTGTCTTCGTTAATTTTAAATATGAAAATGTAAAAACCGATTCATATAAGTATGTGGATCCCAAAAAAGAATAGATATTTTCACAACATATGTTAGCTTTTAGATACTTCTTCCGGCTAACACATCCTCAGAAATCTCCTTCGAACCCTTAACTTTTAGGATTATATATAGAGATTACTTTGTATTTTTTATACTTACATTTTCTAGTATAGAAATTTTCCCCACAACTTGTTTGGGATTTAAATTCACTTTTAAAAATCATTGAATTTTTAAACAACAAAGTTCTACATAAAGTTTTTAATTTTATCGCATATTTTTCAAAGTTAAAATTGAAATTGGAATGCATTATTTTTTTTTATTTATTTAATGATCATCCTTATTTGGAAAGTTTTTGCTGGAGATTTTTAATAAACATTAAGAATTAATCGTCATAATTATTAATTCAAACTAATCATTTTTCTTGTTTTTATTATTGTCTTTCGATTCAATCCCTTTCGGCACCCCGAATTTTTGACTCACTATCATTGAAATTGTGTTATTTAAAATGATCAATGCTCTCTGAATCTTCAGAGACATTTTAATTAATTTAAGCTTATATTACTCAACGTTTTACACATTTTCTTCCTCTCTCTATTCGCTTATCTGACCTGAGACTTGACGGTTTTCTCATTTTTTCCTATACACTAGCAAGATAGTCTGAAACTCCTTAAAACGTCCATAACTCTGTTCCTTTAACTTATGCACTTTTAAAATCCCTGTTTTACTTGTATTAGGGCTTGTTGTTTAATAATCAGGTAGGTTTTATGTTGGCTCTGGTTTCACTTCACCAGAGTTTGTAATAAGTATATAAGTTTATACAGGGTATATTCGTATCGTAATCGCGTACTATAATACTGCTAAAAATATTTTATTTTTCCATTCCTTAAGTGTTTCCACATTTATATATATATATATATATATATATATATATATATATATATATATATATATATATATATATATATATATATATATATATATATATATATATATATATATATATATATATATATATATATATATATCCTCCGGTGGGCAAAGGCCAGAGGCCTGCCAAATTCCACCGGAGTTGGAAAAATCTTATCCTGATCGAAGGAGGCCAACATGTCCAGATACACAACGTTTGAAAGTATGCAAGTCAAAGGAGTTGGGAAAACAGATAAGGGGAGTGTGTTCCAGACTTTACCAGTACAGATTGAGCATAAGGATTAAGTCTGGGGTCTGAGAGTTGACAGAGAAAGGATGAGACTGTGTAGAAAGGCGTGTCGCACGAGCTCTTCTCAATGGAGGAGGTATGCGACGAGAGAGTTCAGAAGAGGAATGTCCGTTTTAATAGCGATAGTAAAGAGAGAGAGAGTGACGCAACAATTCGACGGGCAGAAAGAGATTGAAGAGAGTTAGTAAGAGCAGGAGAGTTGATGAGACGAAAAGCCCTAGACTCCACCTTCACAAGGAGAGCTGTATGAGTGGAACCACCCCATATGTGCGACGCATACTCCATACAAGGGCGAACAACGCCCCTGTACAGAGCAAACAACTGGGGTGGTGTGAAGTAATTCTGAAGGCGCCTCAGAACACCCAACCTCTTAGAAGCTTGTTTAGAATAAAGAGAAGTAATGTGATCTTTCCAAGAAAGATCACGAGAAAAGGATACGCCAAGAATATTAAGAACAGATGAAGGTTTGAGTTGTGTGTTTTAGAAGATATCATAGTTGTGTGGAAGATTGTGTCGAGTGGAGAGATGGAGGAACTGAGTTTTTAAGGCATTGAAAACAACCATATTTTCTCTTACGCAATTTGAAATATGTGAAAGATCAGAGGTTAGTTGCTCCAAGGCTACCCTTCTCGAGTCTATCAACTGCTGTTGGGTGTGACGTTTTTCAAACCGGAAGGAGTAATGAAGGGTGGAGTCATCAGCATAGTAGTGGATAGGAGATGAGGTAATAGAGAAAAGTTCATTAGTGAAAAGTAGGAAAAGTGTTGGGGATAGGACAGAACCCTTAGGAACACTACTAATTATAGATTTAAAGTATATATATATATATATATATATATATATATATATATATATATATATATATATATATATATATATATATATATATATATATATATATATATATATATATATATATATATATATATATATATATATATATATATATATATATATATATATATATATATATATATATATATATATATATATATTTTATTATTCAATGTGAATAACTGTTTTCAAAGAGTATTATTAATTATTTTTCATTTTCTTTTATATTCTTTTGACCAACTTTGGGTATGATGGTCTTATAAAATAGATAAAATTTTAAGGTTATATTATTTAGACTTTAAAAAAAATGAGAACTAATTGATCACTTTCACAAATATTTCGTCCACAAAATTATTTATAATCAATCAGATTTTTTCTCTATTTCATTACAATCTGTAATTTTTCGTTAATATGTTATCAAATGTGGGCATTTTTATGCAACTATTTTCATTTAAGTGATATTTTAATTTTTCCCCTTAGTAAATGATTAATTTTAATAATTCTGTATGAAGGTAAGAACAATATGTACTGACAACTTTTGAAATATCCGTAACCTTTTTTAACTTACCAATCTAAGTATCATACTCAGAAAGAAAATGTGTCATAACTCCCATTCCTTACTAAAATGTTTTTCGAAAGCATTTTCAGTTATACCTCTACTTCTTTCAAAAGTATTTAAAAGGACTTATCAAAACTCTGATTAGCCATAGTTTAAGGAGTTGGATTTTTTTATTTAAATTAATGTCTTTTAAATTTTTAGAGAGAGAAAAAGTGTGTGAGAAAAAGTGAGACTGAGTGGGAGTATAAAAAGGTGTGAGTTTGAACGAGAAAGAATGTATATTAAATATTAATTCGTATTTTTAAAACCCAATTTTCACATCCCAAAATATAAACATATTTTATACATTTGCCTTTTAAACTAACCTATAGCCTTCATTTTCTTTAAGGTCCAAGAAAACAAGGATAAATATAAATTCTATAAGCTTCATATCACATAATTTGACAACAGAACACACGCACACAAAGAAATAGATCGTTCTGAACTTTAAAATTTCCAGACAACAGTTTTAGAAATTAAAGAATGAACTGGAGGGTGAATTTTGAATTTCTTCAGGTATTTATGGAACATAGCACAGGAATCAACCGTGTAGAAAACAACAAATTATTAATTATTCTGGAAGCGAACTATCTTGGAGAAGGCACGCTCAGAGTATTCAAAGAATTATCATATACCTGTGTTTTTTCCGAAAGAAGACATTGCTTACTAAAGGACCAAAACTATTCTTTCATGCATACAAACCCAAAAACTCTTTAGGCTATCACAAGTTCATAACTTGTCCAAGAAATAAACCGGTAATCGAATTAATGATTCCACCGTGTTCATTTTATCTACTGGTGGAGTTCCAAACTTATATAGCTTAATTGATAGGGGAATACATATCTTTTCTGCCAGAGATTATTAATTTTGTAAATAAAAAAAAAAATTCAAATTTTAAATTTATCCACATGCATAATAGAAAATATTATCTAAAATTTAAACTTTCATACGGGAAAAATATGCAAATGTAAAGTGATAAAACCAAAACCTTTTTTTGCCTGAGAACATTTTATGCTTTTGCATAGATTTCAAAAATGTATGAAAAACTTTGCTGTTTCTTTTCAGTTAACTTTTGTCATGGAAGGTACCATGAACCGTTTAAGAACACAAGTGTTCATATGTTACTTCAGTCATAATGATCTCTCAGAATGGACGGTTGTTCTACTAGCTTATTAGACTTGTGTCAGACCTTAAGGACAATATTTGTCTTCATCCCTTACTTGGTGAGATCCACTCTTAATTAGACAAATAAAACAAAGTTCAAGATTTTATCGGCCTTTTAAAATAAATTTTAATTCAATGGCATCAACCTCAAGCGAATTCCTGTGCCCCTTTTTTAAAGAATGAAAATATTTTTTTATCATTTAAGAATAGTGAGTTTGTGACATACCAAAAAAATAAAGCATTCTAAGAAAAAGTTGACTTTTTAACTTTTTAAAAATTTCGACATCAAAGGTGCCAACAGCTGCAACTATCTTTTTCCAAATGTTTGGCCAAAAGAAATAAACTACTGATGAAAATCTATGAAGGGATGTATGGTGGTGTTGGAGCAACATTTAATTTTAAAACTGTACCAATAAAGTAGATATTTCTACAATAAAACCTTACATTATTATCAAATAAATATTATGACATGGCCTTGAAGCAAACAAAATGACAAAGTACCAATTTTGAAATAAAAATTTCTTAGATTGCAATTTGACAAATAGATTTTCTCGAACACTTCAAAGAGTTTTAAACTTCTAATCCTCAAATAAATGAGAACCAAGTTTACTATAATTTTAAGGTAAACTTTAGAGACACTGTGAAGACTTAAACTTTCATAAAAATTGTTTATAAAAAAGATTTACTTATAAAATTAGTCTCAATTAAGACGTATTATAGAGAAAATGTTAGTCTTTGTAAGGATAAATTTTTGATTAGTTCCAAAGTAAATAACGGTAGCATACTCTATGAGGGTGATTGGTAAAAACAAATTTCATTCTGATTAAACCTCGACACCGTAAGTTGCTGAACAATGATTAACATATATTGGCTAAACAAACGAAAAATTACTTGTAGATGTTAACTCAAATTTTTAAAAAAAAAAAGAATGATCTGCATTTGATATTAAACTTTTCATTTTCAGACAACATTACAACAAAGTTCAGTAAGTGACTATTCAGTAAAGTTGACCCTGTGGATACTGCATATAGTATGAACTTCTAAAGGGAAGAAGCATTCCAGTAATGACTTTTTATCTCGATCGTTTACGGTTTATCTATTTTTATCGGTTTTTCAAATTAGTTAAATTTCAGTTGGAAAATGATTCACTAGTACCAGAAACTAATTTTGAACTTGATTAACGTAAATAATTTTCTTCTATAGATAAGGACCTACCAGGGTAAACTAATTAAGTGCAATTATTTTGTTTTGGAAATCATGTATGACACTATAATATAATCCCCAACACTTATCAATAAAATACGATGGTTAGTCCACATCCAAAAAAAAAGTTTGGAACGAGGGAAAAAAGTCATCTAATATACTTAAAGGTTGAAGGAAAAATTTATCACAGTAAAAACGAGATATCAGTGTAAAACTATATTTTTCTTCCAAACATTACATTTCAAAACATACATATTAAAAAATTACTTCTTTCAGGAAATTATGAAAAGCAATTTAAAAAGAAAAATCCTCTACATTCATTTTCCAATAATAATAATAATAATGATAATAATAATAATAATAGGAAAAATAATAATAGAAAGGACAATAATAAAAAGTGTGAAAATGGAACAATTAATATAGTTTTAAAAAATAAAACTGCAAATACTGTACTTCTAAATTCTAAAGTAAAAGCAGATTAGGAAAAAGGAAAAACAAAATTCTACATTCATGAAAAAAAAAAAAAAAAATTTCAAATAATAATAATAATAATAATTTCATATATAAATCTGAAAACCTAAGAGAAAAATAGTTACTATTACCAATATACAAAAGAAAATTTTTTTAAAATATATTTTCAGGTCAAATACATACGTCAAATTTACATATTAAAAAAAGAATAATAAAAATTATAACAATTATAATGCTTATGATAATGCAATGAGCAATGGCACACAAAAGCAACTGAATTTATAATAATAGTAATAATGATAATAATCATAATATCTTCTATAATATCTTTAAAAAAATATATTTAATATAAAATCATATTCCTTTTTTTTAGGGGGAGGGGGGGCTTTAAATAAAAAAAAAAATGTTAAAAAAATAATAATAATAATAATAAAATCAAAACAATTTTTTACAGATCAAAACAAAAAATATTATAAAATTTTCAAAATGTCAATAATAAAAATAATAATTATAATAATAATATTAATAAACCATTATTTAACCAATAACAACATTTTATATAATATATATATATATATATATATATATATATATATATATATA
Organism: Armadillidium nasatum; assembly: GCA_009176605.1. Classification (NCBI taxonomy): domain Eukaryota; kingdom Metazoa; phylum Arthropoda; class Malacostraca; order Isopoda; family Armadillidiidae; genus Armadillidium; species Armadillidium nasatum. The sequence goes on from SEYY01003613.1 coordinate 20,675, forward strand.
TATATATATATATATATATATATATATATATATATATATATATATATATATATATATATATATATATATATATATATATATATATATATATATATATATATATATATATATATATATATATATATATATATATATATATATATATATATATATATATATATATATATATATATATATATATATATATATATATATATATATATATATATATAATATTATATTAATATCCAATTAGAAACTCTATATAGGAAAGAAATTTTCAAAACACATCTCTAATAATAAACTTTTTTTTTATAGAATTTTTTTTTTTTTTTTTTTACAATTCCTTTTTTTTATATTTTTTTTAACTATAATAGCACAAACACAAAACTCTTCCATAAAATTATTATATATATTAATTTTATTAATTTTTATTTATTTAAATAAATTTTATTTTATTAATATTAAAAAAAAAAAAAAAAAAAAAAATATATATATATATATATATATATATATATATATATATATATATATATATATATATATATATATATATATATATATATATATATATATATATATATATATATATATATATATATATATATATACATGCAATATGGATAAGGCAGCAGAAAAAGGTAGATTATCTACAACGAAATGCATCTACCTTTTTCTATCTCCTTTTCTTTTTATATATATATATATGTATATATAAAAAAAAATACTTTTTTTTTTATAATTTTTTTTATCTACCATCTAATTTGCAATTCTACTTTACATAAGCTGCTGGTGAGAGTTTAAAAATTGAAAAAGTAAAAATAAATAATATATATATATATATATATATATATATATATATATATATATATATATATATATATATATATATATATATATATATATATATATATATATATATATATATATATATATATATATATATTAAACTTAAAAATTACAGAAATTATGAAATTATTATTTACTTATAACTTTCAGTAAATGAACAACAAAAATGCATTTGACAATTCACTTATATATATATATATATATATATATATATATATATATATATATATATATATATATATATATATATATATATATATATATATATATATATATATATATATATATATATATATATATATATATATATATATATATATATATTTTACCACACAATTTATTTATTTTTATTAGCATTTTCTTTCAAATTTCACTGCTTGATAATTTATCATTTTTTTTTTGTTTTTGTTTTTTTCATTCAAATTCATTATGACAAATGGGGGCCATACTTGTATATATGCATATATTTCTCAATCTATATATATACGAATGTATAGAAATTAATAATGAAAATGACCAGAACCAGGGGGAGTTCTCCTGACTATATATATATCTATAATATAATAAAATATATTTCTTAAAATCAATCAATCAATCAATTCCATAAACACGGGCATTTTAAAAAGGGCAGACATCTTTGATTAGTAAATTTATATACTGTAAATGTGTATATATATATTTAGCATTTTTTTAATTAGTTTTTTAAACATTTTGATATAGATTTTTAATTTTATTTATTTTTCTTGCATTTTTTGCATCGCTAGTAGCCATTTAATATATATTATATATATATATATATATATATATATATATATATATATATATATATATATATATATATATATATATATATATATATATATATATATATATATATATATATATATATATATATATATATATATATATAGCTGTTCTGCTAAACTGATGTACCGGTACACAAAATAAAACAACCAACTGCATACTAAAATAATTATATATATATATATATATATATA
>SEYY01003613.1:27500-60000 GCA_009176605.1 Armadillidium nasatum
ATATATATATATTATATATATATATATATATATATATATATATATATATATATATATATATATATATATATATATATATATATATATATATATATATATATATATATATATATATATATATATATATATATATATATATATATATATATATACGCATTCCAGGTTTTTATAAAAAATAAGTAAAATTCAATTCAATCTAAAACCGAAAAACAATTTAGAATTTCTTTAAAATTTTTAAGTATATATATAAATATATTTCTTTATTGTTTCGTCATACGTTTTAACCGCTTTTAATTAATTAAAGTTTAATTTTTTTTACTACGTCAACATCTTTAAAAAAATTTTTGTCATTTCAGTTAAAGTTTTTTTTTAATATATTTCTATCTATTTTTAATAATTTACATATTTACACAACTGTATATTTATATATTTATATATATTTATTTATACTTTGTATAAAAATTCTCTAACAAGTTTTTAAAAAATAATAATAATAATAATAATAATAATAATAATTAATAATAATAATTAATAATAATGAATAATATCAAATTATTTTATTTTAAAGTTTCTCCTTTTCTCAGTAATACCAATTATAATTGTTCCAATAGTAGTTATAACCTGTGTTTCTCTGGCTTTTGCCTCCCCAGTAATAATTGTAGTAATTCCACCACTTACCATAGTCACTGCGGGTGCCTCCCAAGCGACTCCCGCCGCCACCTCTACCTGATCGTAACATCGCAGGTGGAACAGGCATCCTGTTAAAAAGAAAAAGAAAAAAAATATAGTCTTTCAAAAAGAACTAACATTTTAAAAGAAAAAAATTTATATGTTAATCTATCCACTACTTGAATTTGGCAATCTGGAGTATGTATTTGGTTAGAGCAAATTATGTAGTCCCCAGTGCCCGATGGTGTAATTTTTTACGCCTCACTAGATATTATCTCTAATCGTACTTTCAACCTAATATAAGGGAGTGCTTCTGGCATTTTCAATATGCACTTTCTTTCTTCACATAGAATAACACTTTCTTAATTTCTTTCTTCACATACAATTACTTTTTTTTATTATCTTTTTTTTTTAAAAATAAATCGCATCGTCTCTGAGAAGACACGATGTGGCGGCTTCCAAAGATAACCGACCATCACTTAAAGAGTGGCAGCCTCCAGTTGTAGGATTGGCGTGGTTTTCTTTTAGTGAAGTACCTAATTTTTCCAAAGTTTGCAAATATTTATTCTAATTTCCACTTCTCCTGTTCTTATAAACCGAAACAGAAGTTATTTGGAGACCATTAACAAATTTTTATGTTACCTTTTACTGTCACTAAATTCAATTTCATCCAAAGAAAGATACTGTGCGAATGAGAATAATGATGATAATAGCTTTTAAATCTTCAGAATTTTCAACCTTAGGGCTTACACACTTTTACCAGTCCATGGCTAAAATTCTTCAGTTATGTACGTTTGTACTTACTGGTTATTTTATATTTTCACAACTACTAAAACTGCAAAATAGAGTACATTGGCTACCTTCTACGTTATCTTAAATCAGCATTCTGAATTATTTCAATTTTCACCATCAATAGTTTTCCTCTAACCTTCAAGATAAAGTTGATGAATTCATTTCTTCATCTACAACAACTGAGATGATGATGCAGCTCCTTGACAGTATTAGAAATGAATTCAACATATTTTGACATTTTCTTAATTGAAAAATCCTTCTTATATAATTCAACTTTTTCAACTTCTGCTTAATCGGACAGACTTCTCATTTGTTTCCTGTATCTCCAAGTAAAGACCCCCAGTGTTCGGGCATTTTGAAGCGAAAAATTGGGAAGAGGAAAGAGAAGATTATTGCTTTTCATCTATTAAGTAGAGTTGTCAAATGACCGAGAAAAGATATTCCGAGGTTCTGGGAGAGAGTGAATGATGTCCTGGAGTTTGAAGACTAAGTTTAATTCCTTAAGGCAGCATTCTTATTTAGATATAATGCGAACAAGATTTTAAGAGTTTTAGCTGAAGGGAAAGAAATTGGAAAGTTCACCTCTATGCCAAAGAGTATATCACCTGTTATGCGCTCTCTCACCAAAGTAATAATTATTCCAAGGGAAGCCAAAGAGAGTCGACCAAGTTGTAGCTCCAAATTGGTTAAATTTTTTTGTGGTCAACTTTTTTTTGGGCTTCCCTTGGAATAATTATTACTTTAGTGAGAGAGCGCATAACTTAGGTGATACTCTTTGGCATAGAGGTGAACTTTCCAATTAAAAAACTCTTAAAATCTTGTTCGCATTATATCTAAATAAGAATGTTGCCTTAGGAATTATAAGTGTCAACAGACTCCCCACCCTCAGCTCTTCTCTTACATCATCATTTCTTATTCTGTTCATTCTTGTCAGTCCCGCTATCATTCTTAGTACCTTCATCTCACAAGACTGCATTTTACTTTTCGCTTTATTATTCAGCGACCAAGTTTTATGTCCAATATGACAGAATAGGCCTTAATATTCTTTCGTACATTAATGTTTTAATCTTACACCGGATGTTCCGGTTCTTAAACAAAGAGAACAGGGAGGCCAGTGTCACACTGAATGATTCAACTCAAGACTCACATTTCCGTCTCCAAAACAAACCCTCGGGTACTTAAAATTTTCTGCCTGTTTTAGAGTTCTATCTCGTATCCTAATATTCAACTCCTCCAGTTCTCTACCTAATATCATAACTTCAGTTTTTCCTTTACTAATCTTCATTTTCTTGGTCATCAGCACCTCATCCTATTCGTTGACAAATCTTTGTAATGTCTCCCCGGTATTTGCAATTAGAACGAGATTGTCAGCATAACCAAAGATTTCACAGCCCACATCCCTCTGTACCAATCTGGCACAGAAATCCATAAAGGCAATGAGAGAATTGGAGAGAACACACTACCCTCTTTCACTCCTGATGCAATTCCGAACCAGTCACTTTCTCCCATCTGAGATTTAACTTTACATAGACTGTCTATATATGTACTTTTTATAGCTCTTACTAGTTTGTATGGCACCTCGTATTCCTCTCTCCTCAACGCAGCCCACAAAATCCCTCTCGGCACCCTGTCAAAGGCCTTTTCCAGGTCGACAAAAGCTATATAAACCTTTTCGTCAAACTCTCATCTCTTCTCACTAATCATCCTTAAATGTAAAAAATAAATCGATAGTCGATCTCCCCGGTCTAAATCCATACTGCCACTCTTCTAACTTTCCTTCTACTATCTCCCTTAGTCTCTTTTCTATAATTCTCTCATAAACCTTCGCAATGTGTGACATTAAAGGCAATTCCCCTGTAATTTCTACACTCAGTCTTTTCGCCTTTTTTAAAAATGGGATAGATTATTGTCTTGTTCCATTCATTTGGCGTTTTATCATCATTCCAACATTTATTTATTATTTCCATTATCCATATCATCCCTTCTTCCCCAACATTCTTTAAAATATCCTATCTTTTCCTGCTGCCTTCACATTTTTCGTATTTCCTATTGCGTAATTAACTTCTTCCAATGTAATTGGCCATACTCCCGCTACTTCGATTCTCTCATCATATCCTACTCCTCCACGTCGTTTGGTACATTCAACAAAGTATCGAAATAATCCCTCCATCTGTTACTCACATCGACCGGGTCTGCTAGTAACTCTCCATCCTCATTCTTTATCGTAAAGGTCTGCGGTGTAGAACACTTCCTATAATTTTTTGCTATGTGAAAAATTATAGGAAGGGTTATATATATATATATATATATATATATATATATATATATATATATATATATATATATATATATATATATATATATATATATATATATATATATATATATATATATATATATATATATATATATATATCGGCGACTGGACTAGCAACCTGGCCCTATAATTATTGCTTGCTGCTTGTAACAACTCCAGGACCAGTAAGGGAAACAAGAGCTCTGCTCTGGAGAGATCTTTGAGAAAGTGTTTAGAGGTTAGATGGAGAAGGTGCTAGTCACACTGAAAGGTTGAAAACTCTACCTGGGAGTTTAAATAAAACTCGAGGACTGGCACTGAAACCAATGAGCCGAAAAACATGATATTTTTTTTATTTTAGAGCACTCTAGGAGAGGAACTTTTAAGAGCAGATGTCGAAGTATGCTAGTCCCACTAACAGGGTGAAAACCCTTCCAGAGAAAATATATATATATATATATATATATATATATATATATATATATATATATATATATATATATATATATATATATATATATATATATATATATATATATATATATATATATATATATATATATATGCTCTTCGCAGTTAAATCTGGTATCAGTATTAGTCATTTTTTACTGATATCAATTTCTAAAAAATATACTTAATACTTACTGATACTTCACTCCATCCCAAATATATATATATATATATATATATATATATATATATATATATATATATATATATATATATATATATATATATATATATATATATATATATATATATATATCCTTCATTTTCAAACCCACCACTAGTCCACTACCAATCTATTGTCCAAGTCTAAAGTAATTCCTGGAAACCCCTTCAAATCTTGCATCTTCTATATAAGAAAATAATCTATGATGGATTTTTGGTAAAACGCTCCCCATATTACTGTTCTGTCTGTATATAACATTGCACGAGTGGAATTATTTTGTTTCAAAAAATGAGCTTATAGTTTTTGGTCTATTAAAATCTACCTTTCATATATATATATATATATATATATATATATATATATATATATATATATATATATATATATATATATATATATATATATATATATATATATATATATATATATATAAGCGAGTAAGGAGGAACGCACAAAACTCTGAGAGTGTATTCTACACATAAATGTGACTAAAAAAACCAAAAGTTGTAATCCGATTTTCATTTGTTTTCAAATTACAGCGTTCTAAAGGTTTTAAGTTTAAACAACCAACCAATCAGACTAGCATATAGTAAACAAACATAAAAAATTATCATTTGTCAAGTAATCACCAGTCAGTTATGAATTATTTTGCATGTTAATTATGATAAAAGTGATAATAATGTCACACATCAATTCAAATCTAGAATTGAGAATATGATGTTTGTATTTGTTTTTTTTTTTTGCAACGGGAATGCTCAACTGCGGTTGAAGGAGTATCAATGATTTCCACATCGCAGAATTTTGGATGCAAATGCATTTATCAAAACTTTAAACACATTGTTTGAAACCGGTAGACTTCCCTGGGCGCACATCTGAACGTGCCCGTAGACAAAATGTAAATGAACTAGAAGGCATTCTGGATTTAGTGGAACAGCTCTACGACTAGTTCACAAAGAATTTCCACTCGACTTGAAATTCATTAAACAAGAGTGATCCGCATATTGCACGAACAAGGCTTATATCCGTATCACCTACAACCAAGAGATTATGCTAGACGCATGCAATTTTGTCGATATATAATTGCTAATCATTTGGTTTGATACATGCTTTTTACTGATGAAGCTATATTCACTCGTAAGGGTGTCGAAAATATCCACAACTCTCATCGATGGTCAGACTAAAATACCCATGCAATAGTCAAAATAAATTTTCAGCATCGTTTTTCAGTTAATATGTGGTGTGGGATTGTAGATATATTATCGAAAATTGACTAACAGGAGAATGTTAATGTTTTGCAAAATCAGTTACAAGGTCTATTTCTATTAGATGTTCCTTTAAATATGAGATATGCTATGTACTATCAGAAAGATGGAGCTCCTTGACATTTTGCTCGCCAGGTCACACAATATTTAAATGAAACTATTCCAGAACAATGGATTGGTCGAGGTGGGCCTATTAGTTGACAGACAAGGTCTTCAGACCTCATCCCATTAGATTTTTGTTTATGGGGCTGGTTGAAAAGTGAAGTATAAGAAAAAAAAGTGGTCAAACGAGGTGTACTAATTCGTCGCATTTTGAATGCTGCAGCTAATATAAATGAAGAACAAGAACTTAGGAGAGAAATAAATGCTATTCGCAGACGAGCCAGAAATGTAATATGGACCTTTGAAAATTTATTGTAAAATAAATGTTATCAAATAGGCTAACACAAGCAAACTTGTGCTAGCCTATTCGATCATATTTAAACAATTGGAACGGTGTAATTCGACAAGAAATGAAAATCTGATAACTTTTGGGGGGTTTTTAGTCATACACTTACGTACAGAATATACTCCCAGAGTTTGGTGCTTTCCTCCCGACTCACCCTGTATAATCTGGTGAGCAAAGGCCAGAGACCTACTAATTTCCATCACAGCTGGGGAAATATCTGAATCATAGTAAAGGTTTTGGCCGTTATACCTCGATACACAGTGGTTGAAGGTGTGCAAGTCAAAGGAAGTTGGGGAAATAGAAAACGGGAGTTTGTTCCTGACTTTACCAAGTAGAGTACATGTAAGATTGAGTGTAGCGGTGAAGTCTGCATCAGGGTTGGACAGAGAAACGTTGAGAGTTTAGGAAGGTACGTCACACGAGCCCATCTCAATTATAAGTAATTATAAGCAGTGTCCGTTGTAATAGAAAAAGTACAGAGTGACGCAACAATTCAATGAGCAGAAGACTGAAATTTTTAGTAAGAGCGTGTTTATAAGATGAAAAGCCCTATACTCCATTTTTTCCAAGAGAGTTGAATGAGTGGAACCACACCCGATGTGAGGCATACTCCATACAGGGATGAACAACGCCTCTTTAAAAAGCAAATGAATAAATTCCAAAGGCACCTCAGAACACCAAACTTCTTGGAAGCTTGTTTAAAAAGATAAGCAATGTAATCTTTCCAAAAAAGATCATGAGAAAAAGAGAAATTTTAAGGACAGACGAAGATTTGAGTTGTGTGGAAGGTACTGAGTAGAGAGGTAGAGGACCTGAGTTTTGGAGACATTGAAAACAACTATACTTTCTCTGCCCCAATTTGAAATACGAGAAAGATTAGGTTAGTTGCTCCAAGACCACTCTCCTAGCGTCAATTAACTGCCATTTGGATGGGTGTCTTTCAAACTGAAAAGAGTAACGAAGGGGGAGGAGGAGGGTTCATCGGCATTGGAGTAAATATTGTTAATGAAAAATAGAAAGAGTTGAGGATAGAACAGATTCCTGAGGAACATCACTATTAATAAGAATTCATTATTAAGTGCCGCACATACGTCGTGGAATAAATTTTTTAAAAAAATTGGTAAGTGAAAAAACGCGCCAAAAAGAGGAAATTATTAAATAAATGAAAAAAAAATCTTGAAAAAGGAATATGTTTAGCTAGCTTGGAATTGGGCAAGAATGAAAAGTATGCAACGGTTAGAGTGGTACAAGGTTTAAATGAGTCCTTGAAATTAAAAGAAAAATAGAATGGTAAAAACATGTAAAGTAACTATGAAGTAATTGAGTAAAATTTAAGAAAAAAGACATACTTTTAAAATCAAGAGATGTGTGAAATGTAAAAAAGTTATTTTAAAGAAATCTTGAATGTTTATATGAAGGGTCAAGAAAGAGAGTAGACGGAAAAAATGGTGGGAGAATGAAAGAACAGGTTTTATACCAAGAAAAAATCAAGGTATAAGGGAAAGTAAAAATAGAGATACCAGTGAATAGTGGGATACTAATAGAATTAATGAAGAGGAGGAGAAATTACAGAAAGTAGTGTGCAAATTTTTAGAAATGTGCTAGTTTCAGGGAAAATTTCCAAAAATATGGGGTATAACGTTTAAAATAAAAAAATTAGATAAAACAGTAATAGAGAGAGAGCTCAGCAAGGAGCAACATGGATATCAGATGGAACAAAAGTACACATTTTATGGTTGCCTCAAGAATAGCAGTAGAAAGAACATGTAAATTTGTGAAAGAGGAGCTTATTAACTTGAGAGATTTGGAGAAAGCCTCTGATTCAGTGTCTAGGTAAAGAAAGATCACCTAAATGGATTGGAAATTAAAGAGTCCTCAGGAGCTTCTATGATATCTATAAATGTAAAGCAAGAACAGAAATTAAGTAAGTAGCATATCACCAAATTTTTTTTTAATACCATATTTAGGGAAAGATATGTAAGGAAGTGTGGGAATTAGATATTAGCATAATGTATGCTGATTATCTGGAGCACTGGAATGAGAATGACCATAGTTGATCGAAGTGGTTATTTATTTCTCTTTATAAGATAATAAGTTAAAAAACCCATTATAGAAGATGGATGTTAATAATACACATATTATGATAGTATGTAGAGTAATTATAACACAATGTGGTTGTGTAAGGAAAGGAAACTGTAAGTACTGATACTGCAAGTATCTTGTGGTAACATTTGCCGATTTAAAAAAAAAAAAAACACCAGCAGATTGATGTGGTGGTAGGGTACCATCAAATAGAGTACTGATGTCTATTCTATTAAACAGAGCTAAAACCTTGAGTAGGATAAAAAAAAATTAAATATTTGGTTATGGTAGGGAAATAAAAGAGAGATATGAACCCTGGATGAGAACCGATTAAGGAATTTTTTTTTTTTAAAACATTTAAAGAGGTTGTTCATGAATGTATTAAAAAAATGAGAATGTAGGGGTGTTCTAACCTAAATGAAGGAACCGATGCCACAAGAAAAAAACAATGATAAATTGAACAGTTATTCGGAGAAAGTATGCAAAATGTGAAATATATGTTAAAATTTATTTTTAAAAGAATTAGGAAACGTGGTAATTTCAAGTTATCTCAATAACAATAATCAATGCATTTTTTTCCTAATATGTTTGTAACCTTTTCTTTGAAAATTTCAAATATATTAATTATATTTTTTAAGTTATATAAAAAAAAAGCTGAAATAAAATTTGGTTGCCAACTAAATATGCTATTTTTCATGAAAACATTAATAATTTTAAATACTTTAACATTTCAAATAAAACTAACAAATGACTATGTGGGCTACAAGCAGCAGTAGAATTAATCTTATTTATTATTATAATTATTTTAAAAAACAAAAAACTGCTTACCCTCTTTGTGCAAGCATTTGCATCAGCCTTTTTTCCCTATTTCTTAATACTTCTTCCTTTTTCTTCTTATCTGATGGTGGTTTGGCTAGAGATATTTCCATATTTGCACCCCCAATTTCTTTTTCTTGCAAAGAATTCATTGCCTAAAATGAAAAGAAAATATTTAATCCTTTTAAAAAAAAAAAAATCAAGTACTTAACTATGCAAAAGATATGAAGAACCGGAACCATTCTTAATGTGGTAAATACTCTATACCATATGTCCATATGTATAAATGGAGTAACTGTAGAGAAAAAACAAATCTGACAGGACAGATTACAGAGTTCAAGCATGCTTTTCAAAATGTGTAGTAAGTAGCTGGACAATATTCCATAAAATTGATTTTTTTATAAAATTTAATTGAAAATAAAGTTTTAAAAATTTACTTTAACCTAGTATAATCACCATTGGGGTTGCAAGTTTTCAAATCGGATTTATTGCTAAGAATTCAAGAGAGAGATAGATAGAGAAGGTGGGGAAAAAGGGGTAGGGGAAAAAAAAAAAAAAAGTTTCATTAGATAACCATGAAAACATTGAAATATCTGGTCTTCAATAATAAATCTTTGAAAGCTTATGAATGTGAAATTCAAAACTTAAGATTTTATAAAACCTATTTTCATCTAATGGCAATCATTTTAGCTAGAAGATTTACCATCATGACCCTTAGAAACCATGAGCTGTTCTACGTGCAATATATGTGCTTTTAGCTTTTAAAATTACGATGATACATTATATTAATGGTTATTTAGTAAATATCTTTCTACCTGGGACTACAGCTTCATTGCAATGACAATCAAGACTGCAGATTAATTTTTACTGCATGTAAGGTTTCATTTTCACAAACTGCCAATTTCTTTGCGTCTACTGAGTTAAATTTATATTGCTCTTCAAGACAAAATCTTAAGAAAATACATAAAGTGATTTAAAATGAATGAAAATATCTATAAATGGCCATTCAAAAAATTCTAACCAAACAAAAAATATTTAAAAATTTAAAAACGACAAATATTGGGAGACAAGGTGAATTAAATTTTTCTTTTTAGGCAGTTTCAACACAATGCTTTTTAAACAATGCAATATACATTCAAAAGACTATAAGAATTTTAAGTGAATATGAAGTGTATTAATATTTGTAAGTTATAATAATTTGTTTTATAGTTCACATATATATCTAATTTTATTACATTAAATAGAGTGACTTTACTGAAAGTGATACAGGATGTATGACTTTCTCGAAATTCATTACATCAAATAAATAAACATATTGTTGGAATAAGTTATGTGATAGCAACACAGAATTATTTGGGAGAGTAGTTAGGAAAAAGAATTTTTGTGGTATTTACAGCAAGTTCTCATTTTTGGTCTAGCTATTTTATCATAAATTTTGGCATATCATCAAAATCAATCCACCATGTGCTACTAACTGAAGATTGGTTTAATTGCTCAAATAGTAAACGCAATGGTTTTAAAAATATCTTTCAAAAATTAATAAGCGAAATTATCTTACACCTACATGGACTTTTTTTTCCCTAAATTGAGTGTATTACTGTAGTGCAATATTTCTAATGATGGGGATAAAAAAGGTAACTTTAAAAAAAAATTTAAAAATACAATTAAAAATTCACTTGACAACTTGAATTGCATCCCATTTTCAGAAGTCACACAAAAACATTTAATATAAAAATAAACTCAAACTATAAGCTTCAATATACAGTATGTTTTACCAACCTTCAAAGCATCATCTCTCTCTTCAAAATGTATGAAGGCATAATCTTTAATTTTTTTAACTCTTTCAACTTTACCAAATTCTTCAAACTTTTCTTTTAACATTTCTTCCGTCGTTGATTGTGTTAAATTTCTAACATATAATACTTTAACCTATTATATATATATATATATATATATATATATATATATATATATATATATATATATATATATATATATATATATATATATATATATAATATATATATATATATATATATATATATATATATATATATATATTATATAATTATATAATATATTTTTATATATATATATATATATATATATATATATATATATATATATATATATATATATATATATATATATATATATATATATATATATATATATATATATATATATATATATATATATATATATAATATATATATATATATATATATAATAATATATATTTTATTTTATATTAAAGCAATACAAATATATTATATATATATATATATATATATATATATATATATATATATATAATATATATATATATATATATATATATATATATATATATATATATATATATATATATATATATATATATATATATATATATATATATAGTTCATATTAAGTGGGATTTGTGTGACTGTTGGATTTCACGCTGGAAAGATTTCATTAACGAAGAATAATACCTCAAAAAGTAATACATACGCTTCAGACAGTCGATCTATAACAAGGATGACCTTTAAATCAAAGCAAACGCTAAATTAAAAAATAACTAATATCATTTAACTTGAAGATCTTGTTCATGTAAGAACTTCACTCTGAGAACTTTATGGAGCCAAACATACATGGACGAAATGCTATAGATAAATCTTAATACAAGAAACAAGTTAAAAAATTCAAAAAAGATCAAGTGAAAATCATAACACATAAACAGCTAAAGAATGAAAATTAATATTACTCAATAAATCATAATTTCATCTTTTCCAAGCAGATCAGGCTAATGAATGAGGGCCTCAAAAGGTCACACACAATTCAGACTGTATGGTCCCAACTTACAATCAGGAGGGGTGTTCAGTGATGATTTTGGTGATAATATCTTCGTATTCGACTAATCTTAACATTAACTTCAATGGTAAAGTTGCTGCAACAAGTCACTGAATAAACTTGGTAACAAGTCCATCCAATGGTATGAAACCATTTCCCAATGTCGATGTTTTCTCAGCACCCATTTTCATACTTCTATTTTCTATCCAATATTCTTCATCTACGTGAACTCCAAAATAGAGCACATGATTTTCCTTTCTCTGAAATCATTTAAGGTGATTTCAATGTTCGCCACCGCCAATGTCTTTTCTCTAGTTTTCAAGATGCAACTGATGAACTCTTCTAACAATTTTCTATTCATAATACCTTTACAAGATGATGCAGATCGCTAGGAACATCCTTGATCCTCTTGGATATGAATCCAAAATTCTATATACCTTTTTTAACACGCAATCCCTTTACTTATACTGTCAAATACTTTCTACCTTTGGGCTCCTCCGATCATCAAATCTCTTCAGGAACTGAGGCCTTCTTCATCGAGGAAACATTTTCAACATTGGTCGGACTTTTGACATTCCTTGAAATGATCAATGCTTTGTAGAAAAGGTTCCTCGGGCACAATGAATAATTGAAGTGGCTCTCTCCAGCGTGTAGGTGTACAATCCACTTTCTTTCGCTTCAATTAAAACTTATAAACCTTTACTTACCTCAGTTTGTCTCATGCTACCCAACCGCAAACACAATGCCTTCAGGAATTTCCAATGTCTTTAACTCTAAGAAACTCATGCTATTTTTATGCTTTTAATTATTAATATTAAGAAAGCTTTCTATATAGCAACATCAAATTCAAAAAAATTTAATATTGATTATTTAACACAAATATTTTATATTAAAAAAATATACTAATGCAGCTGTCTTTAATTCAAGTTTTACACACATATATCACTTGCTTACAACTAATACAAAATCAGATATACACAACTACCCTTCAAAAACAACAAATCACAACTGATTATAAAATAAGTGAAATATTCTCAAAGAAACAAGACATCTACTTTCAATAGATCGGCAAGATTTGGAGTTGTCCCCCTGCAATACTTGCTGTTTTTTAAAACTTTAAAACTTCAACAAGGCAAAATCAAAGGGTACAAATGACGAATATCAGAGAACTCTTCAAAGAGAGAGATTTCAGAAACCGCTCGGTCATCAATTGTGCCCTTGTTTTGATTTTTGAATGATTGAAGTTTGAAAGCTTCAGAAAGCTAGAAGATACACAAGTGAAAAAATATTTTATTAAATAGAGTAACAATTTTATATCTTTTATTCTTTAAAATTTTTTCTAGTTTTAAATTAGGAGCGTGATAAGGACGTATTAAAATACAAAGACCTCGACTCCTTTTTAATTAATTCTCAATTGGGTGACTGTTTTATATTATATATATATATATATATATATATATATATATATATATATATATATATATATATATATATATATATATATATATATATATATATATATATATATATATATATATATATATATATATTATATATATATATATATATATATATATTATAGGGTGGCTCTTATTTTGAATTTTCTACGCACTACCCCCAAGTTTGGTTACATTTATTTTCGAAAAAATGTGTGCAAAATTTCATCCCAATTGGATAAAGGAAAAGGGATGCCCCTGGGACCTAGAATGTTGGAAATATAAAAACTTCTATTTGTTCATCTATCAAAATATTAATTATATATAGAAATATATTGTACCAAAGTTCTAGATCTATTAAACGTGGACAATTGAACATATGTCATTTTTTCTCATAAGACTAATACTTTCACAGAAAAATGTGAATGAAAATAGCATATTTACACTAAAAAGTTTGTTATTGAGATAAGACTTTTTATAATTATTATTTTTACAACCTGAAGCACAATCTTTCTGCTGCTAGTTTTTCTTAAGTAATTCATTATAATCTTATATAAGCTTGACACCTCTTTCAGCCCAATAATTCTCATGCTACCCAGCCGCAAACACAATGCCTTCAGGAATTTTCAATATCTTTTAAATTCAGAGACACTCTTTCCCTTTGTCAGATCGACCTTCAAGTTTATTACACAATACTTTTTCATAAAATGGAACCAAACAGTAAAGTAGCACGAAAACACAGTCACTAAATTTTCCCCAAGAATAAATAAAAGCCACTCTAATATATATATATATATATATATATATATATATATATATATATATATATATATATATATATATATATATATATATATATATATATATATATATATATATATATATTATATATATATATATACACAAATCATCATAGTTATTTTGTCAGCTGATCATCGTTCATAAATAAATACAAAAAGATTAAAAGATAGTCTTGCTTACAATGAAAATGATTTAAGATTGTTAAAATAATGCTAAAAACGTTAAAAAGTTTGACATCTTGACATCTAAAACACAACCAATTAGCACACACAAATTACATTTTTTGGAAAAACAATATATTATATATAATATAATATATATATATATATAATATATATATATATATATATATATATATATATATATATATATATATATATATATATATATATATATATATATATATATATATATATATTGGTTTTCATGGAAAATAATGAAAGTGAAAAAAAAAAAAAAAAAATTTTTTTAAATGTTAAAAAAAAAAAATTTAAAAAAAAAAAAAAAAAAAAAAAATTTTTTTTTTTTTTTTTTGAATGAATGAATGAAAATTTAAACATTAAATATGTACTAAACAAACTTTAAGCATATAATCCTTTCAATAATATTGCCATCTAAAACCGAGATTATAGACCTAAACTTTCTGAATTTTTTTTACTATCTACATAAAGACAACCCATTAATTAATTTGACTACATTCACTCCTAGTCACAATTTATATATCAAGAAGTTTATGCAGAGCATTATAAACTGTTTCACTTGGGGCAGGACTTCTCTTTTTTATTATTTAATGAGGATTTTTGTTTTCTTGGTAAGGTAGCTATGGCTCCAAATAAGTGTTTTATTGTACTACGAGTTATTTTAATATAAAAAATTTGTAATGATTATTTCAGTTGTTATATATATATATATATATATATATATATATATATATATATATATATATATATATATATATATATATATATATATATATATATATATATATATATATATATATATATATATATATATATATATATATATATATATATATATATATATATATATATTTATGAGAGGACGATTAAGAAATTTTTGCCAATGATTATAGTAAATGAAATTGAAAGAGTATATTTTAAAACCTTCATTATAATAAATTTTAAAATTTTATAATAAGAAATAAATTTGAATTTTCTTTCTTCAAATGTGTAACTTTAATATACAGTATAATACTGGGCTTCCCACTCCCTCTCGGTCCCAGATTTTCGCTTATACATATCGAAGTACTGATCATAAGTTAATAAAATTTGCCAAGATCAAACCTTGGTGTGTGAGAATCGTACTGACATTGTAACAAGTGTAAGAAGTGATCGCCATTAACATCGAGGAATGCCTGCACACGCTTTTCCATGTTACGGAATGTTACCGTCAACATATTGGGAGTCAGTGTCAATTGCTTGCCGAATGTTGTCTATCAGCTGCATGAGAGTGCCTGCCTTGTTGCAATACACTTCCCCTTTCATCATACCGAACAGGAAGAAATTCGGCTGGGTAATGTCAGGCGACCTTGGTGGCCAAATTTCCTTGGAAATTATCCAATCTTCAAAGAACTCAATTTCGTACATGCTGACATTAGAAGTGCCTCAAGTGACGCCATCCTGGTGAAAATGGTCAGCACAGAGTTCCTCGTCATCCAATAAACTCATTGAAGATGTTCATATAAAATTTTTATTAACTTATAACCGGTACTTTTAGTATCTATAAGCGCATATCTGGGGCCAAGAGCGAGTGGGACACCCTGTATTATCTTTAAAAACATTAATTTTAAAATTTTATTATGTGAGAACATGGGCAGATTATGCAAAATTCTAGTACTTTAAATTTAGAGCTCTTAAACTGTGATGCAGAAATAATCTTTCCCTCAATTTCTGAGGAAATTCAAATTCGTCTTGGAGAGTATATTTGGCCCCGTACTACTAAGCATTTCACTCTCAATAGAAGAAGATGGAACAGAGATATTTATAAGCCAAAATATGTAAATTAATAGGCATAAAATTAACGATAACTATTGAAAAAAATATGCCAATTTTACCGATAATATAATTAATCGCCCCAACACACATACATATATATATATACACACACACACACACACACACAGACAGACAGACAGATATATATATTATGTGTATATATATATATATATATATATATATATATATATATATATATATATATATATATATATATATATATATATATATATATATATATATATATATATATATATATATATATATATATATATATATATATATATATATATACTTAAAAGATTTTACCTTAGACATTGTATCATCATCTGGTTCTTCCTGAGGATCTGCCCAATCGACAATAATTTCACAGCCCCAAACTTTCAGACGACCCGAACTTAATCTTCTTTTTGCTAGAGAAGCTGCCTGCGAAAGAAAAGAAATTGCTATTATATATATATATATATATATATATATATATATATATATATATATATATATATATATATATATATATATATATATATATATATATATATATATATATATATATATATATAGGCTCTCCCGCTCATTTAGTACAATTAAGGTAATGACAATTCAAAATAGTACTAAAATTTCAAAATCCTGTGATGGTCACTGTCAACATTATGAAATGATATTTGATGAGAACCATCAAATGTTAAGAAGATTCTGATTAGATTATTAATGGCTCAAGTTTCATATACATGTATCATTAATAATGGCTCAAGTTTCATATACATGTATCATTAATAGAAATAAGAAATAAAATCCTGATTAATACGCAAAGTTGAAGTGAAGCCGTAAGTATTCATCATATTTGTAACAAAGTATTTATATTAAAAAAAAATTAAATACTTAGCTAGCCAACCTTCTGCACTAATACGATATGCGAGACGAAAGCATTACAAATAGTGCATTATGATAAAATTAGGAACAAAGACAATACAAATAGTGCATTTTAATAAATTCAAAACTTAAAATATTGCAATTAGGTATTAAGATTTGACAGAACAGAATACAAACACTAGTGATTAAAATAGTGGAACAAGTTATTCAATAAAAAGACCTTAAAATTGAAAAACTTTTAATACTTTATACTGTTACACCAAAATCTAAAATCACATTATTGAATTAAGGATTTTGTAATAAGGTTTAGAAAATAATTTGGAATTTAAATTTTTACTTTATCATTCTATATGGTGACCGATTACATTTTCATATTTTAGTTTATCATTCTAGGATTCAGACCAGAGTTTTAAACCAATAAATTGCGAAGTATCCACGGGAGTTTTGAGATGGGGCGATCCTCCCTTATACAAATGTCATGGGACCGTGTTTACAATACAAATATGTTTCTCATTTCAATGCATTTTATTTATTTTCATCTAAGACTGTCAGCTCTTAAATATCCATTTTTTCAGGGCTTATTAGATGGACAGATTTATTAATACATACAAGCTAGAAAATTATGACAATGAACTAAGTATAGCTGATACTAATTCTGTTAATAATAAATATAGTGAGCTTGATGACAGCACGGGAATCATTTCGTTTAAACTTTGGGTTCCAAACCACAATTTTCATTTCAAAATCTATGTTTTGTAAAGGTTGATCTTCTTCATTGTAGTTATTTTAATCATTTGGGTTCTTTTGACAATATGTTAGATTGTAAGAAATCAAGTTAAGTATTTTAGATGATTAATTAAGTGTTTGATTTTACCTCTGACACACGGATTTCATCGCCTAGTTTAGTTGTATTAGTTTTAGGGGTTTCTCTGTTTGATATATTTTTCCTTGTGCATATATTAATTGATTGTATAGGTATTTATTGTATTAATTTCTTAATAATCCATAAGGAACACCTATGAAAGGTAAGAATTAAACATTCTTGTTTATTTATTCATATTTATTCTAAAATTCTTCCATTAAAGTTTTAATTGAAAGTGAGAACGCATTAGACAGGCAGCGTTACTAAAATCACAGGTCTAGACAATGCCCGAGGGAGTGTTTCTATATTTTAGTTTATCATTATAGAATTTACACCTTGACTGAGACAGTTAAGAGATTTCTCTTGATAATAAATAAGGAAGTATAAAATGCACCATATTACAAAACTTCCACAGCCAAAGAGAACATATCAAACACATCAAAACCTAGCAAAGTACAAGTACACATTAGATGTTGGATAAATATACTCGTGTGTGTGTATATATATATTCCACAATTATACATGAAGTCATTTCTGGTGGAACAATTCTATGGAAAATAGAGAAAAAGTCAAAGAATAGGGGGAAAAAAATAAAGAACAATAATCTATCAGAATAATCCTATTCATGTTCCCATGTAAATATTTTTTTTTTTATTTTAGCTCACTTTTATAGTAAGAATATAGTAAGCAATATATATATATATATATATATATATATATATATATATATATATATATATATATATATATATATATATATATATATATATATATATATATATATATATATATATAGGTGGACCGGATAGTAATTTTTACTATCCGCGGATGCGGATGCGGATATTCAATTGCGGATGCGGTTTTTTTTTAAGAGTTTTTGCCATAGATTCTTGGAATTTTAAATATATATCCAGAATCTATTTTACCAGGGTGTGGGACGGGGACCCAACTCTTGAACACCCCACCAACCTCTTTTCCCAACCTCCACCCATTTAGAAAAGGTATATATATATATATATATATATATATATATATATATATATATATATATATATATATATATATATATATAATATATATATATATATAGCCAGTATTCAATATTACTTCACACTTCACAGTTTCACGTATTCCATTTGAAGTTAATAATTGGTAAGTTATATTTAGAAATAAAAGCTTTTGGGCTCTTTCAGGTGAAAGTTTGGTTCGCTTTTCGTCGTAAATGAGGCCTGCTCCACTGAAAAGACGCTCACTAGCAACACTAGTTGAAGGACATGCTAAATAAGTCCTTACCAGCTCAACAAGAAAAGGGAAACTTTTGCAATTATCTCTCCACCAAACCAGTTGGTCTTTATCTGTTTCCAAACGTGAAAGTTTCAGATAATTTTCAATAATCGATATTGTATTTTTGACACTTCTGAATGTGATTCTTCATCGCTGCTGGAAGCTAGAAGATCTTTCATTGATTTAGCAATGCTTAAGCTAACAGATTTTGTTTCTTTTGTATCTGAGAGCTTTGCTTTTTCTTGAAAAGGTGTTATTTTAGCTGTTTCTATCATCTCATCGCATAAGCATCCAAATTTGATTTTAACATTCTGAGAAACAAGGGTTTAAAAATTTTGTTTTGTACCTAGGATCTAAAAAGGTTGCAATTGTATAAGCATCATCATTTTCCAGGTTTTCAAATCTGTCGTTCATCTCCTTCATTAATGTTTCAGTCATCCTTGAAACTCCCTTAGACTTAATAACATTTGTTAACTCAACTTTCTATGTTGAAACAAGTGGAATCACATCTGACAAACTTGATTCAGCTGAACTTATAGTTTGTTAAATTCTTCAAAAGGTTTAAGAATATTAATACAATTATTTAAATGTCATTTTCGTCAGCTGTTAGAGGCTTTATTTTTGTGCTGCTTGAAGCATAAAGGCAAATGGCCCCATTAATTTCGTTCATCCTCTCAAGCATATGCAAACTATTCCAGCGTGTTTGAATATCTTGCATGACAGAAAGTGGACGAACATTTAATCTTGTTTGTATTTTCTTCAGCTCATTTTGGGCTACAACGGAGTGATTGAAATGCGTAACAATTAACCTACATTTGGTTATTAAATCGGATACACATTTTTGACTCATAATAGAATTTTTAACTACTATCTGAGTTTGGTGTGCAAAGCAATCTACATTTTTCACTCTTGCCAGAGAAAGTGCTTTTTTATGTTTGTGCCCGAATCCCTGACTACGCAGTGCACTTCATTTAATGAAATCTTCCATTTTGTCAGCATCTTTTCAAATACAGTTTCAAGATAGTCGCCTGTATGGCGCTCAGAAAGAGGTTCTGCATTCAATACAAAGTTTTGCCTTTGAAAGTTTTTATCGATTGCATGATACGTAATTTTTTACTATCCGCGCATGCGGATGCGGTTGCGGATATCCAATTGCGATATCCGCGGATGCGATATTGGAAAAATGATGCGGATATCCGCAGTTGCGATGCGGATGCGGATATCCGTCCACCTCTAAATATATTATATATATATATATATATATATATATATATATATATATATATATATATATATAATATATATATATATATATATATATATATATATATATTTTTTTTTATTTTTTTTTTATTTTATTTTTTTATGTAAAAACCAATGACAACGTAAGCTAGAAGTAATTTAAATATTACGTAACAGAATAATGAAAATAGTGAAGGAATACAGTAGAGTAAAATGGAAGAAAATTAGTTATATAATTAGTTTTGATTATATCTTTGAATATGGTGGACAGTCATACTTGATTTTCGAGTTTGTTAGCAAATAGGCTAGATACATAGAAGTGAAAATTATAAATATCAAAGCAGAACTGAGAAGACAAAGTTAAAATAATTTACTATATTTTTCAAATTGTAATAGTAAATGAAAATAAAGGGGGTGAAGCCTAATAACTTTGAGAAAGTGAAACTGGAGTTGGACAATTTCAGAATATGAGTCGGAGCCGGTAATTTTAAAATAACTGAATCAGCAAATAAATTTAATAAAATATTGGCTTCTCAGACATGTATATGCATATTGCTTTTGGTGCTCAATAATTTTATTTTTGTAAACTAGTCAATTCTTTCATACCCTGTTAAACTAAAAAATAATGTTTAAGTTCAAAAGAAAATTTTTTCCCCTCATTGAAAAAGGCTCTGACTGTGAGTTCAATACAAAATTGAACACTAAAACAATTTGAGAGAGAGAGAGAGAGAGAGAGAGAGAGAGAGAGAGAGAGAGAGAGAGAGAGAGAGAGAGAGAGAGAGAGAGAGAGAGAGAGAGAGAGAGAGAGAGAGAGAGAGAGAGAGAGAGAGAGAGAGAGAGAGAGAGAGAGAGAGAGAGAGAGAGAGAGAGAGAGAGAGAG
This sequence comes from Armadillidium nasatum, assembly GCA_009176605.1. Classification (NCBI taxonomy): domain Eukaryota; kingdom Metazoa; phylum Arthropoda; class Malacostraca; order Isopoda; family Armadillidiidae; genus Armadillidium; species Armadillidium nasatum. Next base: position 48,761 of record SEYY01003613.1, read on the forward strand.
AGAGAGAGAGAGAGAGAGAGAGAGAGAGAGAGAGAGAGAGAGAGAGAGAGAGAGAGAGAGAGAGAGAGAGAGAGAGAGAGAGAGAGAGAGAGGGAGAGAGAGAGAGAGAGAGAGAGAGAGAGAGAGAGAGAGAGAGAGAGAGACGTTTATAATTCCTTTTCTGGTGAATTTTTAGTCTTAAACAGGAATGTAGGCATGATTAAAAAGAGTAGAGTAGGTTTTGAAAAAAAGATTAAATGAATAATAATAGCTTTCCGCAACAAAACTGAGCTACATCCAAATCACTCTTAATGTAATGTAAAAAAAAAAAAATTAATAATTTTAATAAGTTTTTATAGTTACCAAAGATACCAAAACAATAACAAAACTTTCATCAAAATTTTCTTATGAGCAATAGTAAATAGAATTTTATGACATGGACCTTGGTTTAATTGTCAAGTGCAACGTTGTCATTAATTTCAATTTTCTTGCAGAAAATCTTCATGACTATATATACAATTTCTCGTGATGTATAATTGCTGCAATGACAAAACCATGAGCTATACTATGGTCACTCTCTGTGTATGGACACTGGTGAAAACTGCTGTAACCCTTTTATAATTTCACTATATATCATTGAATTTATCCATGCTTATTTAATGTTCACTAATGAGGACTATCAAATTCTAATATTTTGTATTTTTGGCATTGCAATTACACATTTTAGATTCACAAGACGTCTAATATACCAATACCTCGATTAGAACATATAAATGGTTTCAAGTACGTTCTGTGTTATATAAAATCATTATGATTGAAGTATTTTAATCGATAACAAAGAACAGATAATTGGAACGAATTTAATAATTTTAAACCAATTTTCTTTTGACATGAAATAAAAAAGATATACACAAAAATTAGTGAAAGGTTTTTATTTATGAAAAATTAAAGACTATTTTTTTTTATTAGATACTTTAAAAATATATTTTTTGCTTTTCTCTTGAAGCTTCAAATTTCAATCTGAAACACTAAAGCATCATTATGCTCCATGAATTCAAAAAGACTTCGAAGGCCATGTCAACTCCATGAAATTTCCTACAATTCTTCTGTAGTATATTATTTTGGATAACTGAGTGTAATCCCATCGGATTTTTATTTCACATCAAACACAAGTTGCTAACAAATATCAAGGATCGATATCAACCTTTGCCTTAAAGTCAATACATTCAAAAATATTGGCAGCATCCAGACATTCAAATCAATGTCTTTTCCGATCTTCACAATGTCCTTAGAATGATGATTATTTGAACTTTACCGCCAAACTGAATATTTATATTTCAAGAAACGATATCAAACTAAGAAGTAGATACGTTTTCAAACGCATTTCTCATAAAATTGAATATTAATCTTTCAAAAAAGTAAAAAATGAAAATGCCACTCCTTCTACAGTTTCAAGTGTTTGAGAAAAGTTTGGCGCTGGTACTTAAATGTGGTAATTATTCCTTGGTCTCTGTAACAAACCTACAACTTCATAATGGTAAGACAGACTTTTCTTCGCTAAGATAAATTCTTGCTCATTATTTGAATAGGTTTTTAATCAAATCTCAAATAAGACTAATTTTGCAAGAACAAAGAATAATATCTAGGTTAAATAAAATTTAATAGATTATCTCAAAACTATTCATTCAATTACTTCACTCAAAAAAAAATGAATAATAATAATAATAATTCGATTTAGGATTCATAAGTTAGAAATATAGACTCGTTCTCTATGTACAATAAAGCTTACAAAATAGTCCATAGTTATTGACATATCTCTAATCCAGTATTAAAGATTAACGGATGACAAACACATAATATTTCTTAAAAATAAGCATATACTTAAAATTTCTATTATATCAAGTAGTAGTCCTTACTAAGCTAAGAAACTAAATATGATGCATTAAGCATAGCTGACTCTAATTATATTAATGTGATGATGCACATTATTTCATTGTTAATAAATCGGTTTTAAAACATTTTTAAAAAATATTCTTTACTTCAATTAGATCTGCATACTGATGAAAATATTTTTCACAATTCCTTTTTTTTTAATAAGGCCAACAAAAGCAGAGAAAAACATGATTCAGAGATAAAATTCCTTAAATCAAGAATATATATTTACAGACCCTTAAGAAAAGAACTACAAAGCTAAATAATAGAAAACAATACACGAACGATATAACAAGTAAGACTCATGATCAACACACCATAAAAATCCAAAAATTTACCTTATTTTTGGATTTTTTTGGTGTGTGGATTATAAGGCTCATACATTATACCATTCAAATATATTAATATACCTTGTGTGATTCGTATTCTAGGAAACAGAAACCTCTATTTTTCTTTTTATCATCTGGACTACTATATATGATAACTTCCGCCAAACCAGCTACAAAAAAAGTCAAACATCAATAAAATACTAAAAGAAAGAAAAAAAATATATATATTTTAGCTCTATCATTTTCATTACAAATTTATCATATTTTAAATACTTTTTAAATGTTTAAATTAATTTATTAATTCAGAAATCACTCATAATAAATTCAATATATATATATATATATATATATATATATATATATATATATATATATATATATATATATATATATATATATATATATATATATATATATATAATAGTAATAACAAATATAATAATAATATTAGCCCCCAAGGTTGCCTAAAAAATGAGATGATGAAACTGGCATGAATGAATAGTAAAGATAGAAGTAAATAATTTCAATTAAATAATAAAAGTCAAAAGCCCAGAAAGTCTATAAAGAGAGAAACTTACATTAATAAATCCTTCTTTCATACACATTTAAAGGAAGAGGCCCCACATGCTCTAAATATATTTTATATTAAAAATAAAATTGAGCTAGTGTGTCTCGTCAGTAAACTATTGTAAATTTACATAGTAATTATTCATAAACTATATATATATATATATATATATATATATATATATATATATATATATATATATATATATATATATATATATATATATATATATATATATATATATATATATATATATATATATATATATATATATATATATATAAGTTGTGTGCGCGTGATGGGACACTTCATAATTCAACTTTGAAATCAGTGATTATATTCCAAAAATAATTTTTTTCATTAGGTTTTAGCAACATTTGTCTTACATTCGAGAGTTTATAAAAAAAAACACCAAATAATAACAAAATAGTTTAGGTAATTATAATCGGATTTTAATTTAAATTACAAAACTTCCAGAAATACAAAATTTATTAATTATCAAAATGGAATTTTTGAATAGTGGCATTTCATATAATGGTAAAATTGTTAACATTCTCACAGATCTTAAGTAAAGCTTTACTAACCTAAATATGCTTGGATTAACATTTCTTAAACGCTTGACCATCTCTAGCAGTTCAAACTAAAAGTACTGCATAATGATGAATCTCAGAACAAATAATTGGAAGTGTGTCATGATATTAATTTTAAATACTATAATTAACTTTAGGGAAAACTAGGCAGGAAGAACGAAGTTATACCTTTCTCCTTTTATGGAATTCTAAAGTAAGGCAAAGTTTTTTTTCAGAGGACAGAATACAAAACTGAAGACAATTAGAATGAGTTTACTAAAAATAAAAAATAAATATATTAAGCTCATTACTATGGCAGAGTACATAACACACATTATAACAAAATAGAATGAAGAAAATTTGGAATTTCAACAGAAAAAAAAGGTGATGATAGAAAATTTTTTATTAACAATTGTGCCCCTAAAGTCAACTGAAGCAACTCAAGTTGTTGTCCTTCTTCCTAGACAGAGCAATTTAGGCGATTCTGCAGGTCATGTTTACCAAAGATTTCTATAGAGGTAGAGAATAAAAGACCAAAATTGGAAATGTCAGGCAAAATATAGCAGAAGATAACCACTTTATCATATCACACAAGGTTTGTGAATAAATAGAGAGGCGAAAACTTCCAAGATACTTGTTATTCCATTTACCAGCAAATAGTCCATAACTGAATCTAGCGCACCAATAACCACAGTTTTGCTTTTGCATAAACAAATAAATTGCCTGTTGGAACGAGACCAGGATATGTCTCTATGGCAATAATAGGAGAGAGTCTACTGCTGACCCAGAGAGCTGTTGCTGTGTTGCACAGAATATAGCAAAGGTTCCTGCTTGGTCTGGGCTGGCAGTTTGTTGAAAAGGGAAAATCAACCGGCTTCATTGTTGGGCCAAATGATGGACTTTGTAAAAGGGGTTTGATGAATTCTTGCCCCTGTATCACTATCGGACCTTAAGAAACCGATTGGAAAATTGTAGAAGAATATTTCACAAGATTTTCGTTTTGAGTAAGTCCATGAGAAACCAGATGGAAGCAGTTGTCAGGGCATTGGGGAGTAACACAAGCTTAGAATAAATTTTCTTTCTATCACTTTTTCTTTGTTGAAATCCAAATTTTCAAAGTTCTTTTCGCTTCCTATCCTTGTAAACCAATTTTTTTTTTTTTTTTTTTTTTTTTTTAATGAGAAATAGTACATCATAAAAGTTAATGTTATTCAAAGTGAAATGTGTAAGGTGGGTTTATTATATTATATATATATATATATATATATATATATATATATATATATATAATATATATATATATATATATATATATATATATATATATATATATATATTATATATATATATATATATATCGAAAAGTTTAAACTTAAAATATGTGTAATTGCATATGAATGTCAATTTGGAAGTTAAATTGCAATCAATAGTTTCCTCAACCATTTATATATATATATATATATATATATATATATATATATATATATATATATATATATATATATATATATATATATATATATATATATATATATATATATATATATATATATATATATATATATATATATATATATATATATATATATATATATATATATATATATATATATATATATATATATATGATATAGAAGTAAAGGTATCACCATTTCTATTGTCAAGGGGAAAAATTTTAAAAAACTGTCCCATCACATTTAAATATAGTCACTGAAGTCAATTCTGAAATTTAGCTTACTGGAGAAGGCAAGGATTTAAAAAAATTCTTTTAGTAATAACTAAGAACTTATTTTAAAATTAATTTATACTTTATTATTATTATTATTAAAGTGTTCTTATAACTAAAGAAACTCTAAAATCGAACTTACACCTAAAATTAACTGCGATTACTGAATACTTTCCCTTCACCTTAAAGACTACAACATGTCTAACATTTTTTTTTTTTTAACCCATCTAAAAAGATTTAGGATATTAGTAACAATAACAAGAGATAAAAAAGGAAATTCGTTAAATAATATACTGTAAAAGGTACAGCTCTTTTCTGATAGAAATGGGGGAGGGGAAAAAACTAACAAGCAATATCATAAGAAGTAATAGGTCAAAAAGTTTGTCTTTTTTCGCAATTATATATATATTTTTAAAAAAAAATTTTATTTTAAAGATCCAGGAAACAGCTTTATTCATCAATTTACACCGCTTCATACCATAAACATTTTAGTTCTAGTATTGCCACTCCTACAAAATAATAATAATCTATCTCTTCTATTTCCTGTCAATGTTGAATGTCAAAAATCATCAACGTCGCTAATAGTTACCCTGACTTTCTTAGTTAACATTTTTAGAAGTAGAAGATGTACCATAAAAGCAACGTCTAAAGACCTGAAATGTTTTAAAGAAAAAAAACTTGGTATTATCTTGCCTCTTCCAAGTACAATGGGCCGAATGAGGTAAAGTCATTTCAGTTTCTTATACTCAAACCTTGACAAGACACTAGGAAAAAAAAATAATGAGTACACATCAAGATTTTTAAGATTCAAATGAGTATAGTTATAAAAAAGGAAAATTTATTAACTACATTCATAAGCATTTATTTTAATTTTTTTTTTTTTTTTAAACAACTATTCACACATTTGAAAATTTATATATGAGAAATCGGGGATGATAAATATTAAAATGACTGAAATTTTCAGCTGACAATGAAGAAGAACAGATTAAATGATTTGTTTAAAGAATGAGCAGTCAGCAGTAGGCACCAATAAAAGCGACCATGTTTAGAGCAGATGATAGAATTCAGAGATCTGAGGATGGATGGTGGGTAGCTAAAATGGCTTTAAGTAATAGCTTTTTTTTTTTTTTTTTTTTTTAAATTCCAAAAATGTTTTTTAAAGCTTAAATTTTCTTTCTTAAAAAGCAATATTATTTCCCAAAAGCCACTGACTACCACTGACTGACTCGCAATCGCGAAAATGAATGACGCCCTAACCCCTTCAAAAAGTTACCAACAAACCCACCCACCATCTTCAACTTACGTGCGTGTTTCGTAAATTCCTCATAAAGCTCGTGTCGCTCCCTGTTCTTGGGTATATTGCCTACAAACAATCGGTGATTATTGTACGATATAGTGACACCTAATTTTTTGCCGCGCTGAATTTCGTAATCATTCAGCTGGAAAAAGAATTCACAAGAAAAAAAAAGAAAAAGAAAAGAAAGCCTGTGAAAACCTTGTAACCATTTTGTACTTTTTCTTTTCCTTTTTTTAACTAAAAAAAAAATAATATAAAAAACAGCAGTTTCCTGGGCAAAATAATAATAATTATAATAATGTTTTAAGTTTTTTCATCTGGTATGGCATTTTTTTTCTTTACACTGTGTAGGGAAGTGGAACCTGTGGGAGGGAGTAAAAGAAGAGAGAAAGGTCTACATTAACTACGACTACAAAGCTTCGAGAGAGCGAAAATTTTAAATATTTGAAGAAATCAAGAGTAGTTGGAAAAAAAAAATCTTCAAACATATAGGGTTAAAACATACCCCCTGAGAGAGAATACCTCTTAATAATTATTAATACATCACACTTATATACTCGTAACTTTACCTGTCCTTTTAGAAAATTCCTCTAATATTTCCTCTTGTGATTTAGATTTTGGTATATTCCCAACAAAGAGACGTAGGTTAGGAATGCTAATATTTACTTTCAGGGTGGCATTATCCCTGATAGTGTAATTATCAAGCTGTGAAAAAGAAAAAAATACTTCCTTGGCAAATCATTGAAAAACAATCAATGGAAAAGACCTTAGCGTAGTTCGTATATTAAAAAGAGATTCAACTCGGAATGTAAATATACAAAACTTAAAATATAATAAAAGCCTTAAAAAAGTTCGATATTTTTTTTTTTATTATTATTTGTCTGTTTTGTTTCAAGATATGAAGTATTTTTTTCCAAAGGAAAGGAAAAATATATAATAAATAAAAATGTTTCTGAATGGTCCAAAGAATGGAAAAAATAAAAAAAAAAAAAAAAAAAAAAAAAAAAAAAAAAAAAAAAAAAAAAAAAAAAAATTAAATAAATAAATAAATAAATAAAATATCCTCCAAGCGACGAAAAAAAAATTTATTCTGAATAACCTTGCTTGTTTAAAAACAGAGGAATACACTGATTAATTTCATAAATACATTGTGAAAAAAAAGGAAACTTAAGGTGTTCTGAAAGGTATTTGCAAGAACAGATATTTTAATAAAAATTTAGGGATATATAAGGGACAGCGATGAACCTAATAATAATAATAATAATAATAATAATAATAATAATAATAATAATAATAATAATCTTAACACAGAAAAAAAAAGACCCAGGAAATGAAATTTACATACTGCAATATAACATCAACATATTTCAGTTCACTTTGAACAAAATCTATAAGACAGAACTAAAAAAATTTCTTAAAAACTCCATACCTGTTTAACAGCTTCATTTGCGGCTTCTCTTGTTGTAAATGTTACGAAGGCATAACCTCTATTTTGGCCAGTTAATGGGTCCATCATTAACCGTAAATCCCAAACGGTACCACAATTTTCAAATAAAGGAATTAATTCATCTTCATATAAATCTTTTGGTATCTTACCACAAAATACCTATTTTAAAATATACCGTATTTATTTTTTGTTTTTAATTTTTTTAAAAAAGGAAATACAGTATATTTTACATTAAATAAAAACTTTTCATCTTGGAAAGCAATTAGAATTTTCAAACTTTAAAACTTTTTAAGTATACAGAAATTGAATTTTCAAAGTAAAACTTTATGACATATGATAGAAGAAAAAAAATTTAAAGATCTACAAAATAAACACACCTCACAGCCTGGCCCAGGTGCTGGACCTTCCCAGTTTGGAGGAGGACCTCCATATTTTCTTTGGCCTGTTGTAACATCCAATGTGTAGCCAGATTTGTCTATTATCGCTTTCAATTTCTCTTTATTTGGTCCCTTCCCAGGATTTAAAGTTAGGGAATCTCCAGATGTTGATGTGGCTGTGTGTAAATGCACTTTCATTAATTTACCATATTTATTCTTAAAGTCATCTAAAATTATACTTTTAAGTTAACCCAAAAGTCTCTGCAATTCTTATTTTTTTAAAAAAAGAAATGCAATCTTTACCATATAAAAAAGAAATAGATAACTTTTAAACATTTTTAATTATAAAAGGAAACCCAAGGTACAATTGTTGTACAAGATAACCCTCTAAAAATAAGTTTTGGCTAAAACATACACTTCTTAAATATTATGAAATGGCAAATAAAGACAGTCAGTAAAGAAGGGCCTTTTACGATTAGTTTTTTGTTAGTCATTTTTAGACAGACTTTTATCAAAATAATTATAATAATATTTATATTTTAAATCTTTCTGAGTCTTCTAACAATTTGATTCTCTTAGTAGTTAGTATGATGTTTTTTCATTATATATGTATGTGTGAGTAGAATAGGATTGCTGCATCAGTCAAGTTAGGTACATATGCTATCGCCCTTGTCAGTTCTATGCGTATTAAATTACAAGTATGCAAGTACATAATTTGCAAAAGCAAAAAAGAGAAAAGTTGCAAACAAATTTCAGGCACATGTTACTTTGTTGGACTCTGTCATAGACAAATAAAAAGGCTTGGTACATTGTGTATATATATATATATATATATATATATATATATATATATATATATATATATATATATATATATATATATATATATATATATATATATATATATATATATATATATATATATATAACTAAAAAATTTATCTTATTGTAATTTTACAAGAAGATGAAGTTTCTTACAAAAAACTTACAATTATACTGTTTTCTCTGTCGATATGTTTTCATAACTCCGCATAAATATGCAGACTTATTGGAAACATGTTCTAAATTTGATTCTAAAAATTGCTTGAGAACTGTAACAGCCCCTTCTACAGGAAACTCTTTTAAGGCATCTAATGCTCTCTCATCCAGATCCTGTTTAAAAAAGAAATATAAATAATTATAAAACAAACTTAAAATTAGTAATGTACTACTTTGTATTGCAACAACAAAGGAAGCAAAAATGATCCATTTCTGATTGCTAATCTAATGACAATCTATTCTAAAAGAAACAATAGGACCATCAAACAAAATTCTGGAGGTGTCATTAGTATATATATATATATATATATATATATATATATATATATATATATATATAATATATATATATATATATATATATATATATATATATATATATATATATATATATATATATATATACACTCCATGTCTATCAATTATATGATGAAGAAAATTCTGATGCCTATAAATGCCACACATTCCATGAATTGAAAAATAAAAATTTAATGTTACTATAGTAACAATAGTAGTAATAATTATTTATTCTCACCTCATGCTTAAGCTTTCCCTGTTGATATATTTCATCTAATTTTACTGCTACTTTTTCATTTAGCCCATAATCAATTAATTTTTGGTAGTCTTCTGTCCTTTCACTATCTTCTACTTGTTGTACAGTTGCCTCTCCTCCTCCTTCATTACCTTCTGCCATTATGTCTATATATATATATATATATATATATATATATATATATATATATATATATATATATATATTATATATATATATATATATATATATATATATATATATATATATATATATATGAGCAAATACTTTAATTCAATTAATTAAACTAATTTATCAGAAGAAACATATTTAGTCAGTATTTATCAAGAAGATAAATGATAATAAACAATGTAGAATAGGTCTTAAAAATTCCATCTAACTACATTTTTAAATGCATAGGCCTTTAAAAATTAAGTTTTTGAACATTTTATATGTTAGTTTTGAAAATAAAAAAAAATTAAAATAAAACAAGATCTTTGGTATTTAATAAAACCAAAAAAAAAAATTTTAAATAAAGCATGAGATCTTCAGTATTTAATAACGCTGTTACTTTATCTAATGCCAATAAAACTGGTTTCCAGAATGTCAAAAATCTTGAAAGTCTTCACATTATTTGCAGTAACATTTACCTTAAATTGGACTATATCTTATATCTGGCATGGTCATATTACACGCAAGTAAAATATTTATCATACAGCTAGTAAATTGAAAAGGAAGTCTGTAAAACCATTAATTAAACAATATATTTCCAACTCAGATTATAATAATTATACATATTTTTTTCCATGAACTTTGTTAATATTGTGGAAATACTGTAAATTAGTGAAAATAGCTAATCAGGCAAATCTTATAATGGTTCATAGCAGGTGAGATAATGATTATTATGAATTTGAACAATTCTAAATTCAATCACAAAATAATTATTTTCAGCATTTTCAAAGGGTCCAGAAGAAAAATAATTTTCTGTAATCATAAGCATTGTATCAATTTTACTTATAAAAAAAGTTCCTATATTCAAATGAACAAATAAATTTTAAAAGTTTAACATTCCTCTTTTAATATGTTATATATAAAAAATATTTCACATTGTGTGTCATTTAAAATAATAATTACCTTTCTTTGCTATCCTTTACATAAAAAAAAAAGGGGGTGTCTAAGTTACTAAGTTTTCTATTCTTAAGCGAGTTTTAAATATTTTCATATATGATGCTATAAAAAATAAATAAGATTTACAGTTCTCATCAATTATTTTCACTTTGCTTTAAATCATTAATATTAGTAGTAGCAGTAGTAATGATAGGATGATAAAGAATTTTTTTAACGACTATTATAGTAAATTTGATGATGTCAAAATTAAAAAAGTATATTTTAAATATTTCCATTATTTTAATAAATTTTAACAATTTTATAATAAGGAAGAATTAA
>SEYY01003613.1:67500-70000 GCA_009176605.1 Armadillidium nasatum
AGATATTCCTAATTCTTATTCAGTTGAATTTAGGTATTACCGCCAATCAGGAACATCAAATCAAATGCAGTTAGGCGGCAATGGGGCTCAAAACCTCCTTCTTGTATAATAGTTTTGATCTGGACACAACTTTGCTCGCACAATACAAAGTCCCATTTTTTTAAATCAATACAATCAAATTTATAAGGCATTTTGCCCTATCTATTTTCTCCATAACAGACAAATCTCCATAGGAGATCCTCGTTTACTATCACTATTACTATTTTTCCTTTAGTCCGACGGCGGCTTTTGGATTTCAGATCAAAGAACTCTCCATAAGCTGCTTTATCTTCATAATTTAAAGAGCATTATGAAGTTGAAGGTTGGTTTTACATTAAGTTCATTAATTATATTAAGTGCTTGGCATTTTTCACTTCCTTCTTTTTGAGTTGCTGATTGTTTTGAAGTATTATATTCGAATTGCTATATTATAATCAATGCTATCTCTCTTCTACCGAGCTGTACATCATTCACCGTAATCTGGTATATAGGATCAGTAGGCTATAGATTTTATCAAGTAATACTTCATTATTAAGAACTTTCTTTCTTTTTTCCATTGACTCTTTAATTGCATCTGCAATTGTTCTATTTGAGAAAATGTCAGCATAAGTTTTTGCCACTCTTTATAAAAGAAGTCAGGGGTTAACTCAGCTGCTTGTAATCTTTTAGTCATTAAGAATGGATGACGAAGGATTGCTTCAAGTCTTTCTACTTCACACCACTGAAAAGTTATTTTAAACGTTGTTGAGGACTTTACGTTTTTAAACTTATATAGAACAAGATTCTTTTTTTTTCTTTTTTTTTTTTTTTTTTTTTTTTTTTTTTTTTTTTTTTTAATAAACCTATTTATTTTACATTTTTGTTGTCAAGAGTTTGGGTTTTTTTAATGGTTTTATTGGAAGTTTGGTGGTTTTGTTCATGTTGGGTTGAGTTTTATTCCTTTTATTGATTTTACTTTTAATTTTTAAATGGAAATCTGAAGATGGCGCTGCGGAACCGAAAATCTTAATCTGGATCTATTCAAAATAAGAGTTCATTCAAAAGTTTTATGAAATTTGCAGAAAATGCTTAAAGTATCTCGTAAGAAAAAATAAAAATAAAAAAAGGTTAATAAGAAATTCGAACAATTTAAAATAAAAGCTAAGAAATGGTAAAAAAAAATGGGAAAACACATTGAGCAAATGGGAACAGTTTTAAAATATAATTTATTTTTGACGTAAATGCATGGCACACGAACATTTATCTAGGGGGCAGAGCCCCAGAGCCCCCAAAATTTGTAAATGATGCTTAACATACTATATATATATATATATATATATATATATATATATATATATATATATATATATATATATATATATATATATATATATATATATATATATATATATTATATTATTTTTTTTTTTTTTTTTTTTTTTTTTTTTTTTTTTTTTTTTTTTATTTTTCTTTAATTAAATTAGTTAAAATTTGTTGCAGAGATTACTAACAGGAAAAAATTTCCTATTCAAACCTAACATAACCAAACCATAATATACAAAAATACACACACTTACATAATATATATATATATATATATTATATATTATATATATATATATATATATAATATATATATATATATATATATATATATATATATATATATATATATATATATATATATATATCTCAGATGGGCAAAGACAAGAGGTCTACCAATTTGCACCGGAGTTGGGGAAATAACTTAACCTGGTCGTTAAAGGCCAACATATCCAGACACACGGCGTTTAAAAGTATGCAAGTCAAAGGAAGTTGTGAAAACAGATAAAGGGAGTGTGTTCCAGACTTTACCAATAGAGTATATGTAAGATTGAGCATAGCGGTTACGTTTGGGGTCTGAGAGTTGGACAGAGAAAGGATGAGACTGTGTAGAAAGGCATGTCGCACGAGCTCTTCTCAATAGAGGAGGTATGCGACAAGACAGTTCAGAAGAGCAGTGTCCGTTGTGATAGCTATAGTATAGAGAGAGTGACGCAACTATTCGACGGGCAGAAAGAGATGGGAGAGAATTAGTGAGAGCGGGAGACTTGATGAGACGAAGAGCCCTGGAGTCCACTTAAAATATTATATATATATATATATATATATATATATATATATATATATATATATATATATATATATATATATATATATATATATATATATATATATATATATATATATATATATATCTTTTTATTCTTCTTCTTAAGCTCCCAGGTAGGTATTATCTGTCTAATCTGCTTGTCAATCAGTTCAGCCTCGCTCTCCAGGTTCTCCGATCTGCAAAAGCGTTGCTCCTACTCAGCTCATCCAGGTCAGGGAAGCCATGTTTCTCAATCACAGCCTCCACTTCATCTTTCCACCTCCTCCTCGGTCTTCTTCCCTTCCCATCTCCACTCCCAACACCTTTTTGCCACCCTTTGGTCATCCATTC